>QKMX01345373.1:51780-73370 GCA_003401595.1 Venustaconcha ellipsiformis | reverse complement strand
AATAATAACAATAATAATAATAATAATAATAATAACAATATTTATAATTAGGCTTTGACAGACATTCATGGATTTTTACATTATAATGGTTAATTGTACTTCATAATTTTGAATCAACTTAATAATCATTTTTTTTAAATATTGCATTGTAACTTAAAAGCATAGTAAAATATTATTTAATATCATGCCAAAAATATCATTAATGGGAGAATATTTGTATTCTATTTAGATATGCCAATACTATCTACAATACTATTTATGTTTTAATGCATATTTTTAATCAAATATTCATTTTATATGGAATATGAGAGAAAGAAACTCTGGGAGAAACCTTTAGGAAAACAATATGTAAATTTCTAATCTATTTGTTCATTTTTTCCCCAAATATCACATACATGTTGTGGGTTTGCTGTTTCCCTTTGGAAAGAGATTTAATGTAAAAGCAGATGCCAAAATGTGTAAAATCATCAAGAACATGTTTTGCTGAATTTTCTTGACAACTTATCTACATAAAGTAATGTCCATTTCTGATTTGACAGTGAGATAATATCAGTTTTCCAAAAATAATAATGACATTTAAGATCATCAATATCACCCTAATTTAAGTAAAATACATTCCAATGAAAGGGCTACACATCAGCAAAGAGAAGAAGTAGACTATGTCCTGTTACACCAAATGATGTCATTCTTGCAGTGCTCAAGTAGGAGTCTTTTTTTTAAACATTCTTGATAGTATTAAAATGTTGAAATGTGCATAAATTGAAACTCAGAATTATACTAGAGATGAGAGACAAAAGCACTTGTTTCAATTTAAAATAAAATGAATGTCTTTGATGTGTCAGACCAGCATTTCTATAGAAAATGATACTAAAGCCACTTCTAATATCGAATACAAAAGGCATTTTTTTAATACTGAACACCCGTAGAACATCACATTAGAATCTTGAAAAATAGCTGCTGCTTGGTTCATCATTTTTTTGTGCATTCAATGGCACACTGTGTGGAACAAATTACAAAGTGTGAATATATATTTACTACAAAGCATGTAGTTTACCACTTTTTCAGTTTTGTCACTCAAACCAATGCTACTTTCAATATTGTCTTAATTTAAATTCCACTACCTGGTTGTAAATTATCATTAAATAAATTGATGTATATTAAAGGAAGACATCTGATTTTTGGGTTTTCAATGTCTTTACAAATTTTAATACTGTCAATTCACTATTTTTATAGAGTATCAAGATTTGTGGATTTCCATCATTCAAGCCTAAAAAATACTGGAATTGGAGGGGTTAGCTTGAAAACATAAATTTGTAAAAGGTTAGTTTTCATCCTTCAAAAAGTCTTTGAATTTCTTGACAATGTCTTTTAATTATTCCCAAAACTCCTTAAATGTATCTTAAGAAATATAATGCATTAAAACAGAATAAAAATATCACCTTTTAGATAAAATGTTTTGGTTTTTTTATATTTTCCAAAGATAGTGAATAGATAACTTCATCTAATTGGATACAGTTGGGTGAATCACATGTGATATGGGTAGACAATGTCCCTTTGGGATGCTGAACAGTTATGTGTCTTTTCTTCAACTTGTGTGCATATTTAAGCAGTGATAATCAAGGAATATGGAGAAAGTTTAGATTCAATGAAACAAAAATATTGCTTGAAAACATATATAAATCTTTAAAATATCTTGAAAAATAACTCTGGGGTTGCATGCTTCAGAATGTTGAATGCAACATTATTTCATGGTTACTGCAAATCACAAACTTAAAGACTAAATGAACAATGAGCCTTCTGTGGAAATAATCAGGCATCTACTGTACTCAGTCAATATCAATGCTGATAAAATTGTGGGTTTTTTTGCAAATCCACATAAACTGATACCCGTGAAAAGTAAAACTATTTCCCTAAGAATATTCACCCAATCACATAACATTAAGAACAACTCGGCCACTTTTTTCCAGATAAAAGATAAAATGTTGTCTTTCCAGTCTTTAATTGATATAGTCAGTAAAAGAAACTCCTACCCATAGCCTTTCTTACCACCTCTATGTAGCTATCCATTCACCAGATGTTACCAGTAATCAAGGATGTTAATATTTGTGAAAAAGAGAAGAAGTGTTTAATAGTAATGTGTTCAGGACAGCATTCTCAGCCAAACATAATATACTAAACAATTTACTTCCTCCTTCAAACTCCTAGTAATGTTCCTTACAGAACTCTGCAGCAACCATGTTTACTGATATAAAATTCTTATCAACACTCAGAACAATGATGTTTTATATATACAAGTGTAAACAGTAAAAGCATGCTGAAAAAGAAACTGTTGATTCATCTACAATGGACTTGATCTTGTAGTGACAAGAATGTGGGAGTTGGGATGGGAGTTAAAACCTAGTAAATTGCCCATTAACAACAGCTTTAAAACTAAATATAATCTTTTCCATATCTGGATCATAGCATGGCACAAACAGGCTTTCCCCCCACTCATTTTGGAGGCAGACCTCATTTGACATTGCCTCCATGTCTGTATATAACAGATCATGTGGCATGTGTCTCGATGTCTGTATAACAGATCAAGTGGCATGGAAGACACAATATCCTTGTCTCTAGGTGCAACATGGCATTTTTCAACTAGAGACACCCAACAATATATATATATATATATCCCTCAGCTGGAGAATGAAAAGATGGCTGCAAGGATGGCTTAAATTCCAGGAGGATGCTATTGTCTGGTTGACTTGGTTGTCAACTGAAAGGTTAGTGGGCCATTAAAAAGGATAGACTGGTTATGCTAGCATTTATAAGGTTTTAAATGAAATGGGATTGGTGGCCAGTATGCAGCAAGATCCCTGAATATAAATGATCTCTGATTGCTACCTGCTAAGCGCAGATTGCTAAAAAATTGGACTGGAAGGCCAGCAAATAGAACAGTAGTGTGAGGTGACAGTAACAGGTGACACATATTGGCTGGATTAGCTACATACCCTGGGGACCTGGACTTTCAAACCCAAAATCCATGCTTAGTCATGCAGATGGACTTAAGACCACTATGCTGCCTAGATATAAGTAATAATTTCCATATAAATCCATGCTAGTATTTGCCATCTCCTAAACCATCCAAAGCCACCAAATTCTCAATTTTAAACTATCTGGAGATTATGGTAGTTGACAGTAATACATGTATGTGAAGAATCTTAGAAGATGGATGCATCAATAGAGTCTTCCCCCAAAATAACTCTGCTTGCAAGAGATGATATTTTCAGGTGGAGACTCAAGATGTCACATTCTGATGACTTTGACTTTGCGATCTTACATCTTGCCTTAAAATGTTAAGCGAAAAACACTGCATCGTATTGTAGACATATATATATTGCAAGCAAGGTAGGTCTCATAATCATCCTCACTTATCTTGAACTTTTTGTACTTTGTACACTTCATCATCATTTTCTACAAAGTCAGTGAATGACAAATAATTTGAAAAAACAAATAGTCAACAAATCAACAACCACATAATGCATAATAAATACAAATGAGAAAACTGAACCAGTGTGTGCAGTACATAATCACAACCCATAAGTATGGATGATATAGTGAGTGACTGACCAGGACAGAAAATGAATTCTAGACATGAAATATATGCCAGACAAAGCATAATATTTGCAAGAAAGGTTACAGACCTTTGTGAAAACCTGAACTGACAATAATTTACCACACCTTTTTATGAATGAGTAGATGTAAGGATGATTTTGCAGGATTTTGAAAGGCCATGGGAAATGATGTTTATAATACTGCAGCAAAAGCTTCAACTAGTAAACAACTTGTTGATGGGTAGCTTCTTAGCAGTGGGAAGAGGAGGTAATGAGTTTGTCAGCTTTTGCCAATATTCTCCATAGACAGAAAAGATTAGATTTTTGTCATTTCAGGAAGGATTGATTCAACAGACACTGGAGTTTTTCCTAACCTTAATGCAATTAGGAAATGTATTCAGTGGAGAAATAAATGAATTCATAGTAACACAGAGCATGTTCTCCAGAGGAATACACCAAAAAGGTTACTAATAATGGCAGGTAATTCACAGGCACATTTTTATTCAATACTGGCATAAATCTCTCTATGACAATAATTCATTAAATAAGATTAAAGTGGAATAATGGAGTAACATCTATGTATGAAAAAGTTATATTAAAAAAATATCAGATATGGTATGAAAATTTCTATCACAGGTCTAGATAACAAATTTATAAAGTAAATCTTTTGAATCATTACCATCATTTACACAAAAGTCCTAAGCAAGTCATGCATACTGGAGACATGAACAATGTAGTATAATGTACAAAACTAGACTAGATAACATTGGGCATGCTAACTCAGTAGACAAGATGTATATACTACATTTGTAATGTACAAGCCAAATATGATATACAAATAATCCACTTTTCTATTTACCATCAATAATACTTTGCCTGTAACACACTCTGTAATGTCACTAAAACAAATAATTATTCCTTCAGTTGGGAGGGTGTTGCATACATTTTTATAGTTCAGTGAAAACATGTTGCTGGTAATAATTACTACATCGATTTGACAATCTTTACTATTTTGGACAGAATGAAATATATTCAATTATAATTTCTCAACCATAAGCATAAATATGAATAAAATTAAAATTCTATATTAATTTGCCTATATTTTTTCAGCTAACTAAAAGCTTTTAAAGTTATGCATGACTTTCTTTGATTACTAAAAGAATTCTAGGAAAATAGTTATCTAATATAAAATACCTTTTCTATGCATCTAAAGTAATGACATTAAAAATGTGCATTAATCTGGAAAATAATGTGAAGATTAAAACATGTTCTGCTTAATTATTATATCCTTTGCAATATGCATATTTTAGTGCTTTGTAACATGCATTCAATTTGTTAAATATGATCATATGCTGATTTGAGAATGTGCAAATATTGCCCCATTAGGCCTATGATAAATTATCCAAGATATCGCATGTTATATATGAGGTCTCTGCCCAGAAGTAACATGACATACTATGGCAGAACAATTCATCACTTAACCTCAAAAAAGGTAAAAAAAATGTGAAATTACTTGAGATTTTAAAAAAAAAAAGTTAACTAACATAAAGATATCCAATGAGATGCAACTGGGAAGGCAAATATTACATGTTAAATGCAACAAAATTTGAGGACCAAATGAAGTTTGAAAATGAGGTAAAATAACATAATTGTTATTCACTACATAACATATCAACACTTTTTTACCACTCTTGTGTATGGCTCAGACCACTTATATACTTGCTGCTGATATCCATCTCCATTTGAGAAAAAAAATGTATATACTAAATGACCTAGCATATATGTCGACTACAGATACAATATACAGCTCTCCCTTGATAACTTGTGCATTACAGAGACTAAAAACATAGACTACACTATAAGCAAGGACATAGGGACATCTGAAAAATGATGGTGTGCTATCCCAACAAGACATTAAGAAGTCCATAAGTGGGGGGGTAAACCACTAAATAATAGTGGAATACTCATTTTATAATCACATCAGGAATAATTGTCAATAAACACTTTTCTAATTAAATTATTTGCTTTTCAGTGTAAATTACCTTTACTTTCAAGATAGCTAATCTCTGAAAGATCATACAAAACATAACTCCAAAAGTTTTCAACACATCATGTACATGTGTGTCTCATTGTGCTTTGTGTATTTTGTCCCTTTTTTTTATACAAAATTCCTTTTCTACAAAACTTAGAGACATATATTTCATGAGAAAAACATCAATACTTTTGTTGACACTTGATGTTTTATTCATGAAAATGGAAGTCATGATTTCAATTCAAGTAATAGTGAAACTTCTGATCAACCTTAAGCAAGGCTCTGAGTGCCAATTTAGGAATTTGAGTTCACTACAAACTTTGGAACTCTGTGTTCCATAATGAACCATATCTATCAAAGGTACTCTATTGCTAGATTTCTTTTGCTATCTTTCATCACATCTGTGAATGACTAGGATAATTTAAGGTAGTGTAATTGTTACTTGCACAATAGTGCTTATAACAAGTGTTTGAGTGGTCAACTGAAATGAGTTGTCAAGATATATGACTCTAATGCATGTAGGATTTGCCTACCTTTTAACTTTTTCTATTCCATTCCCTTTATTTGATTTGAAGCAAAAGACATAACTAACATAATAATACAAAGCAGGTCTGCTTTTAACTGAGTGTAACAATACAACAAATATGTCCAAAAAATTAGAGGTCAAAACACAGTAATTAATTAAGATTCTCATAGAAATGCCCTCCGACATTGCATGGGTGGTAGATTTATATTCTTAGGTTTAAATACATGAGGGTATATATATACTGTAGTATTTTTTTATTACAATGAGACTCAATTAAAATATGCAAAGACACAAATTTCACTTAAAAACTTATTTTATTGCTATTTATTTCTTGTGTTGCCACCAATAGACACTAGCAAAATTATCATTAGACTGAAATTTTATCAAAAATTGTTATCTATAGTCCAATGAGAATTTTTGGTAGAAAAAGAATGCATCAAAATAATGGATTTATTATAAGCTGATAATTGAACTATTGCCACTTGTCAATCATGCTGAGCAATTAACCAATCAGTGAGTGTAAATTAAACACACCTTCAAGCACTGCTTTCATCCACCATTTTCTTTCAATAATCTGCTTGTGGCAATAATGAATTGATTATGATAAATATTTACAAATTTAGCAATAATTTGTTGATTTCTTGATTGAGAAGGGTGAAAAAAAAGTCAGTGGGAACATTGTAATTCTGATAGTTGCTATCCAGATTGTCTCAATGGATGAATTAGATTTAATCCATTCCTGAACCTTAGACAAAAGTTCGATGGATAAAGACTTTTTTGTGGTCACACATATGATCAGCTGGAAATGGAAACTGATGGCAATTGCAACATGTTTGTTTACATAAAAGTGTAGAAAAGCATGCCTTGTTGATGGCTTGAAAAAAAAAAAATGAAATTTAATAAGATATGTAAAATTAATTGTTTCTAGAATATGGGTGGAGAACCCCTTACTTTTGGACTTTGATGTATATTATTTTTCTTGTATAGAAACCACTGAACCCTGACTGCATTATTTTAAAATTTAAAAATCTACACTTTAATATTGGTTTGTCCCAAAAATAATGATTTATAATCTCAATATTTCAGACACTTGAGTAACTCTTTACTTTCTCACTGGGCTGAAGGAGGGGTGGGTTATCCAAAAATGTAATAATAACAAAATACAAAAACTATGGCTTCAGATAATCATTGTCCAAAATATTAGAGAATGCATTTACATGTTTCCATTAACAGACATCATTGATCAAAATTCTCTGATGAACACAGTAGAACCTTAAAATTATTATGTACAACAGTATACTTCTAAACAGTAATTATTTAGGATTTTGTTAATTTTTAATTCAGTTAATTCCAAGGCAGCATAAACATAAACAAGATAAAATTAATACAAATAAGATTTATTAAATACATTTGCATCTTTTGGAGTGAATTTCCTCTTACATGAATAACTTCTTTAATTGCTTTAAAGTTGACTTTATTATTTAATGAAATCAAACACTTAGCTTATTAATATGCGAACTTGATCTACAAATATAAATAATGTCTACTGAGGTATAATTTATGCAACTTTATAATTCTGCAATTTTATAATTAATACAAATCATTTTTAATAAACATATCACTTAAACTGAAACTTATTTGTTTGCAAAATAATGCATGTTTGTTAGAGGTCAACAGATGGTCATGATTTGGTAGGCAGAGCAAGATATCATCTCATTAAATTCACATTTTTTATTCTAATTTCTGGACACTAACCACCATTTCCAATGATAACAAAAAGCAATATATCTGGATTTTGTTTACCAATATTGAATAAAAAAAACATCTTCTTGTTCAACAAATAAGGATCAATTCCTTTGGTATTTTCTTGTGAAAAAATGAGTTCCAGATTTTAGTTAGGACAAACTTTCTGAATAATCACAATGGAATTGCTCACTGACATTTTTGTCAAGATAAAATTCCCTATAGCAAGGTACTAATAAAAGCTGCTTCATTCCACAATCATACACCGGAACACTGGATAACTTTATCCAGCCAGAATAAAATTCAAAATCTGAATAAATGCAAAGACAGAGTCTGGATAAAGTTGAAAGCATTTTTTAAAGTTTCAAATATTTAAACAGAACAAATGGCTCACAGATTAATATGTACAGTATCACAAACAGAACTATTACTATTTCTCAGAGTAATATGTACAGTATCACAAATAGAACACTACTGATATTCCTGCAAATGCTCTCCAAGTAATATGTCCATTATTATAAATATAAAACTACTGATATTCAAGGAAATGGCTCTCAGAGTAATATGTACTTTATCACAAATAGAACACTACTGATATTCCTGAAAATTTTTCTCAGAGTAATATATACAATATCATAAACTGAACACTTTTGATATTGCAGCTAATGGATCTCAGGGTAATATGTACAGTATCAAACAAAACACTGTTGAGACTGCCTTCTATTTATAAATTTAAAAAATCCCTCAAACATTGATGTTAATCTATGGTGTTGGATGGCTGAACAGATTGACGGGTATGTACATGGATGTCCAAGTGATTACTGTATCAAGCTTCCACCAAGCTGAAATGTGTGAAAGATACAACCTAATTACCTGTGGCATTAGGAATGCTGGCTTATTTATTTCACTGATTTTGTCCAAAAATCAGTAAGTGTGCAGCAATCAGTGTAAATACCAAGTGTTTCATTAGTAATTGTTCTAAAAGCAATATTTCCAGTATTTATTTCAAACTTGCCTACATAAAGATTAAAATTTTTGTCAACAGTTTTACTTGATACATAACTAATCTAAATAAGTATTAAATCTGATTTTCATACAATAATATTATTTATTATTCTTTCATGTTCAATTATACAAGTGTCTGAATACCTCATGCTTTTATTAATTTCTCTCAATCCTTACTTATCTTGCAACTTAAGGCACTGAGTGAAAAAACACCAGACACAGTATAGATATGTGTGCAGTGAAACAATATAAAATGTATTATTCAAGATGACTTCTGCCAACAACTCTAAAAGGTATAAATTTTGCTGAATACAGACTTATGTCATAAATCAAAATATTTCAACAAATTTAATCAATTTCACAAGAAAACCAAGTCCTTATATGCCGACATAACTGCAGATATGTACTTGCAATGTCCTGGATTCTTTAGTGGTCAGCACAAGTTTAGTAAAATCCTAATATACCATATTTTGGTAACGACACTTCCCATATTTCCCTATATCAGGAGCATAGATGTACAATTTTTATGATGCTAACACTGTAATGGGATGGGATAGCAGAATCCTAGACATTTAAAACATTATATTACTAGTTTTTTCTTGATTTCCCTTGTTTACCTGTGTATCTGCCTTGTTACACCACAGTCATACACAGATGTGACAAAAGATAGCAAAAGAAATCTAGCAATAGAGTACTTTTGATAGATATGGTTCATTACGGAACACAGAGTTCCAAACTATACTGGTAATTATGTTGGCATTTGGAGTCACATTCTGGTAACAGGAAACTGTCATGATATGCATCTGAGAACATTCAAGCTTTAAATCATGGCCCTCATATTGCCTTCCTTCCCAGACAGCAAAACACGTCTTTCATTGTTTTTGTACATGATATCTTTTTCAGGAAGGGGACATACACATTCTGTATACTGCAAAGATGAAGGTACCATTTGTACTCACTTATAAGTCATGTCAAACTAAAAAACAACAAAGACCCAGTTCTACCAAAGCATGCTGCACCAGCAGATCAGTTTCTATATTGTTTGTTCCACTGATTACTCCTAAAAAAAACTGCAGAGATCCAGATCTGTAGGTGCATTATGCACCAGCAGATTTGGATCTGTGCAGTTTGACTCATAAAAAAATATATATGGCAATGAATAGTAATAATTTTTTATTGTGCCTCATGTCACGTAAAAAAGAATTATAAATAAATTAGACTTTTTTATTATTACATACCTGTTACAACCTTTGTAGCAATTTATGAAGACAGTTTCAGCAATGTACAAATATTTTTCCTTGGCAAATAATGTCAACTATGGTTCTGCTCTTGCTTCTGTCACCAATATCAAATTTACTCAAGAACAGGGAGCCATGGCAGCTCAGTGGTAAGTATGCCAGACTAATGACTGAAAGGGTGCAGGTTCAAATCATACCAGCCTGGGTCAGTCACTTTTGTGTGTTCTTGAGCAAGGCACTTTACTCATAATGCTTCTGTAATAAATAACCTACTTGTGTTGCTGTGCCATGAACACCAAACCAAACATAATCAGAGACAATAAAAATATATCTTCAATTCTTCAAAAGAAGCCCATACCAAAAAAAAATTAAGCTCACTGCCCAAAAACTGTTGTTCAAGAGTAGATAACTTACGGACAGGTACAACTTCTAAATTAGTATAAAAATTATTCATGCAAAAACTACACAAGTATATATGATCTTTACTGATGTAAAACCTGTTCTCCTTTGTTTTATATACTGTTAATCTCATCTCCCTTGCTGGACTGATGAATTTGGGAAGAAAATAAAGTAGACTCCTGGTGACTGCTACAGCGGCTTCAGCTATATTCATAGCATCAAGATGACTTATAACTAGTCTAGCTGGAGGGTTCACAATGATGAATAAGACAACACCATTGACAACAGGATCAATGCTGATATGCTGATAGCACATTAAAAGTCAATAGCACTGTAATATTACAAGTTTTTATGTAGTCAGCTGGCTGCTGCCCCCTGTTGTGCTAAATGGGAGAGGCTGAGAATGAAAGATTTGGTATTGGGTGGAGGTCTTAGCTGATATCCATCGTGGCAATAACTCTTGCTTATTATGTTTGTTGTCTGCAACCTGTAATTATAGAGTGAAAAATTATAAATGTTGTGAAAGTTTAAGCCTAAATAAGACATAAACAGAGAACTCTTCATAACACAAGTGTCATTGAGAAATGACAATATTCTGCCATTTCCGATTTAAATATACATCGACCGAAAATACTCATATGGTACAAGACTTAATTTTACTAGGCTGAGGCCAGGTCTCTCACAACTTATTATCATTATCCTAATTTACTTGTGATATGAATGGAAAGTCTGTGTGCCATCTGCTGGTCACTTCATCACATCTCCTAGCAACAAATGAGAAGAAAGCACCTGGATATATTTAGCTGCTATCTGCCTCCACTTTATGTACTTTATTCATTAGTAGTTTAAGTACCACATATACTCACTTAGAAGTTGAGTCTAACTGCAAACAATATAGAATCTTATCTGCCATCACATAATGCACCAATAGACTAAGTGTATGTTGTTTGTTCTACTGATTACTCTTAATAAAGTGCATAGACCCAAATCTGACATCACATTATGTGATAGTAGATCTGGGTATGTGCAGTCAGCAGTTGTTCTTCACTTATAAGCAAGTATATATGGTAGTTTATAGTCTAATTATGCTGCCCATTGGGATTAAGCAAGTTGTATGCTGCAAGTAAGAATATTATTCCCATCATAGTCATTGGTCTACATACTGCCAGTTGCAACCCAATTTTAGCAAGGGGGTATTTGTTTTATGCCACATTTATTGTTTGGAGTAATTGTTTTATTAAGCTAGTTAAAAATTTTCTATTCTGAAAACAACGAAGGAAATCAAAGCAACATATTTTACATTTAAAATATTTTTCTCCTTTGAGAGAAACAACAAATATCAATCTTATATTATTGAAACATTGAATTTACAGAGAAAAGAAATAAATTAACAAAATTTATGTCACATAATAGGATCAGTTTTACCATGCAAAAAGAGGTCAAAAATTGTGTTATATATAGAGTTTTCATGAAGGATTTTCAATCAAAAATACACAAACTAACCTAGAGTGACATTGTTATATATATATTCCAGTAATACTTGATCAGGTACATAATGATATCTAATTGCTCTTGCTGAGTTTTATTAGAAACTATCAGATATGGTCAAATGTTTTTATAACTGTTTTGCTTAATCTTCTTTTTTCTCTCTGCAGTATTTCCATTATTCTAATACTACTTAAATACACTTGGCCCAACACTCTTAACTACTTTTCCTACATTCTGTTTCCATTGTATAATGAGAAAAAAGGTCAGGGGTGGAAAATTCCAAGTATCAAGCTGTATACAAATGGCTTGACAAGTGTACCAAATACCTTGAATGGCCTGATTTATAGGCTGAGAGATAAATGAGATAGCTATATTCTCATTAATATAGACCAGGGAATAAAAATGTCTGAAGCAACCAAATTATGAGGGTTTTTAAATAAATTCATAACAGCATCATTATGTATTAAAGTAATTCACCTAGTCAATCTCTGCTACAAATAAAGCTTAATAATGAATAAACCTCAAGATGGCTTTGATAAAGTGCAAAGGAACAAAATGTGCCTCCACATACCTACCTTAACTAATAACAATCTATAAATAAAACATGGTGTTTACTCACAAATATGAATCCCCTCACCAAAAGGAGTGCATTTTAAGTAAATGACAATATACAAACAAGTATGGAAGCAACAGGAGTTAGGAGTGCTGAAAAGAGATCACAGCCCACCCTTGCTGGTCAGGAAAGAACTAAATACCCACTAGTTGTGAGTCTAAGCTAATGATACTGTCACCATATGGAGAGGAAAAAAACATTACTACAGTATATACTGCTCTTTATAATAAATCCACATACAGCACTAAGTTTAAACTGTGTAGGTTAAAACAAAGTCTAATTAGAAGCCAATGGGGTTAAATTGTAGAGGCTGTAACAAGCAAATGTCTGAAAAAACAAATGTCACTCAAGCATAAAAATAGGTCAAAGTGACCTAGTTTTGGTAAGACCTGGTTTCTCTTCTTGAGATGGATCCAGAAATCGATTTTCATATGTAGGTAGGTTAAACAGGGTCCAATATACTAATGTAAGAAATTAATAGCTCAAAATTTGAGAGTCACTCAACCCTGACATATAGATCACATTGTTCTGCTTTTGCAATGGATGAGACACATCCACATGCCAAATTTTAACAAAACAGGTAAAATAGGATCCAAAATACTGGGAATATAAAAAGTAGATAGTTAAAAATACAAAAGTAATTCAAATGCCAAAATTAGGCCATAATTACATATTTTTTATTATGGATTATGGTTATGTTACTCTTTCTGACA
The DNA here is from genome assembly GCA_003401595.1 of Venustaconcha ellipsiformis. Taxonomy (NCBI): domain Eukaryota; kingdom Metazoa; phylum Mollusca; class Bivalvia; order Unionida; family Unionidae; genus Venustaconcha; species Venustaconcha ellipsiformis. The sequence continues at coordinate 60,020 of QKMX01345373.1, read as the reverse complement.
TCAATAGACATGCCAATTTTCATTAGTGTTGATAGATAAGGCCCAAAATAATGTGAACCTAGAAATAATACCAAATCCACTTATGTGTGAAAACTGGGTCATAGTGACCCAGTTTATGTATGACTGAGTTACTCATTTACTTGTATCTACACAACACATTTCACAAATGTAGGTGAAACAGGCCTAAGATATTGAGATTATGTATGTGTGAGAGAATAACAAACGGCACAAAATACAAGAGTTCTTCTGGAATAATTACAGACTGTCCATCTACCATAACCACACTACATGCTTGAAACAAGTACAGTATGTGGATAAATTCTGTAATGCTGAATTTAACCATAATAAGTACACACTGACAATATCACAATGTCCCCTTAGCCCATTTCTAACATACAGAGGATGTTGCTCCCGTGACTATATTTGGGAGTTTTCCAGTTCTGGAGATGCATTTAACACTCAATACGATTGCACTGAATAAAGCAGATGTTTATGTGTGTGAGTCTAACTTAACCTTTAACATTATTTGGTAACAAGGCATCAGACATAGTTCTAAGTTCCAAGAATTGTTTTCAGTTCAATAACTTCTGAAGGACATCATGGGAAATAACCAAATTTTTAAGACCAAAGTTAAGTAACATTTTCACAAGTTTCCAGATTTTTGTTTTACACAGCTATATACAGTAAACTCCAAATTCAAGCATATATGAGCTACCTGCATCTTGTGTTTATGTGAATCAATATTAACACACAAGCAGAAAAATCACTCTGTAACATGCATCAATCGCATATATAAACAAAAGCACAGCATGGGTCGCCAAGCAGGAATTGCCATTTTTTTATGTGTTCAGACAGGATGAAGATTCAGTTCCCCATTGATGGATGGATTGGAGTCAATTGATATATGCAGGACTGCAAAGGAGTAAATATAGGGTTTACTGTATCACAGCTTTTACGTAAATTCTGGCCCATTTATTGCATCATAATGGCATGGGCATATTATTGTGCAGGTTGAATACAGCCTAAGTCCTTTTAAAAAATTGTGCAACTGCAGATCCAACCCCTCACCTCTTTGAAAAAAATCATTTTGATGCTCCAAAATAAAGTATTTTTATGCTTATAATATGTGAACAAAATCCTTGCATCAAAATAATCTTAAGTGAAGTATGGCAAACACAATATACCAATCCACACACCACAGTGATAATGGGTGTAAGTCAAATTAAAAAATTTATATAGTGCAGAAAGTGTGTGTGTGTGTGTGTGTGTGTGTGTTTATAATTTGCACAAACTCCTGCAACACATTTTCATTTCTTCATGAATGAAAAGAGTGCTAATCTAACCTTCAACATGGCAACCAAAGTGATCATCTAAAGTCTTGTTAGCACTACTCCTCTTCAAAGAATTTCACATTCATGTGGGTTTTTCCCAAAACACCAATTGCAATATTTAATGAGTCTGAATACAAATGATGCAGACCTGACTACCAAGATGTCCATGAGATAGAATAAAGAAATTTGAAAACCAAACCTTCTTCACTTTGGATCTTGTCCATGGTCTCTGCTTGCATTTTTGTACTTAACTGGATGTATATGTACAGTGACTTGCACATATACAAATGAATTTTAAACAGAATTTGTTTTTGTTGTCTTCAAAAAAAACAAGCTGATAGCAAGAAATACACATACTGTTTTTTGTTTTCTTTAATCTCCAATAAAGATAGAAGATTTGTCATTATGAAGTGTGCATAATATTTTAGCATTTTCGTACTTTAAGGATTTAATGACAAGGAAATTATCCTAGGCTTGAACTGTCTTGGTAATTTTGAGAACCTATCCACAACTGTTATACATAAACATTATCAATTATCAGCAGATGCTGGTTCAGGGCCGATTCCCACACAATGGCAGTCTTAATTTCCTCTTGTACATACTAATGTTTCTGAAGAAGCACTACTATCAAGTATCAATAATCTGGCTGTGCATCATCACCATGGGAACTATCACAATTTAATGATGCATTAATATAATCTGATGTATTTCAGTTGACACAAATTTATGCCATTAAAATAACTGATAAAGGTGATCATTATTGAAACTGGTTGACTTCAATGAATTTGTTCCCATTTACTGCATCATATAAAGAGGGTTGTTGAATAAACAGTTACTGAATAAACAAAGTTATACCATAATGTGCTACCTTTATTGACATGAATTTAGAGTCATGCTCACTAGTCTGCTGGACACATAAACTATTATCAAAACCATATTGTGTTATATTTACTTGTATTTTATGTTATGCTCATTATACCAGGTCTTTTATATGACATTTCTCTACATACCAGAAGACTATCCACATCATGGCTGATGTTGTTTTGATACATTTCTATAGAACTGAACTATTACCTAAGGTTGGTGGGGATGAAGGTATAGAAGTTTGGAGGTATATATATGTCACTAAGTTACCTTGTTATGCTGCTCTATGTGAGGCAGACAGAGCTTTGTGCTTGATTGCCTGCAGGTAGGAAAAGCAGTGTACATGCATTCAAAAAAGGCAGGTAAGCAAAATTAATATATGTAAAAAAGTATACATAATTTTCTATCCAGCAACAAAACAACTCAATGAAAATGTGTAAATTCAGTGTCCTCTCTCTCACTAAAAATATCAGTCTTAACAAAAGAATGGTCAAAACTTATTAATGTTTTCTTTGAGAAAGGCAAGATGCATGCCAAAATGGTCTAAAAAAAATGGTAATAAGTTTGAAATGGCACAAGAAAACTGAAGAAGTCTTATTGCAATCTGGTAGTCAGACTATCAAGGCTACCATAATTACCTTGCACCCAATTGGAAACAGCATAAACTGATGAAGACATGCCATACATAATGTATTAACAGACAGATAAACAGATACCATATTTACCCATATATTCCTTACACACAACTGTAAACACTGCAAATCCACAGAAATATGTTCCCACATAATGTATTAATATTCAGATTATCAAGATACCATATCTGCCCATATATACTTTACACCCAACTGAAAACAGGTTAATGTTGTCACAGTGCACAAGAGGACCAGACCAGTCCCTGGTAATTTGGGATCAAAGACTGAACAATCCTTGTCTGCTATATTTACAGTTATGTATGGGTTTATATGACAGATAAAATGGATGCAACAATGTTTGGTTCTAAATCATGGTCAAAAGCCGCCTTAGCTTAAGTGTTGAAATGAAACCAATCATGCTCAGTAAGCTAGAGCATAGTGCTACAAAGAAAGAAGACATCCAAGTGAGTCTGAGATGACACCTTGCTGACATTTGTCTAAAACAGCCAATGCAAAATTAAGTGACCTAGAAATATGGGTAAATATGATACTAATTCAATTTCTTCAACATCAACTGATTGGTTACAAAACAACTGTTTGAAGTTTCTTCTATTTTTAACTCTGGTTATAAAGATGATTGAGTTTATGATATGGTCCTACCTCTGTCATGTCATTAATCTGTCATTCATAAATCTGTCCATCATCCATTAAATCCATCATGTCATTCATCCATCACTAATAAATCTGTCATGTCATTCATCAAACATTTTTTAAATCTGTCATGTCATACAACCATTATTCATCAAATTTGTCATGCCATTCATCCATTATTCATCAAAATTTTACAATTTTCAAACATCTCAAAAACCACTGACCAATTTCAACCATGCTTGTTATACATCATCTTGGTTAAGGACCTTTCACACTAATACATAAGTTCAATTTCAAAATTTTTTTGATTAGCAGATTTTGAGAGACTGCTTGAAGTGTTTCCTGTTTAGAAATCGTAGTCATATTGGATGGTAGGTAAGCATTATTTGTAACATTTTAAAAGGTTTTCATTTAAGGATGCTCTCTAACAAATATTAAATTCTGTTGAGAGATGTTTAGGAAATTATTTAATGGGTTTTTTTTCCTGTAAAACAATTGTTATACTGGATCACAAATTGAGCATTATTTTGGACAAATCTGAAAAGCAATCATGCCAATATGTGTCCTATTAAAATTACTTAGTTGTGTTAAGTGACTCTTGGGAAAAGACCTTGAAAGATGTATCTAATTTTGGTAAGGTTGGATATAATGAATGGTGGTTCATTTGTAAAAAACATGTAAATGTCTTAAAATAAGAATGTTTTCAGACGAAATTGGTAATATTCTTTGAGTGGATTTTGAGAACTGGATGTCAAAGTTTTTCCTTTTTATCAAGGGTGCCTATCTTTGTGGGCATGGCATAATTTATTTCCATAATTTATTTTGTCAATTTGGTAAATTCTTCTGAGTGGATTTTGTCCAGCAATTGTTGAAAGATTTTAAATTTTTGATAATGGTGTCCATGTCACACTGTGTACCAGCATCTGAATGGCTTTTATGCCAGAATGAGCCATGCCAACTATATGGTATACGCTGACCCAGTGGTGTTTGAGAAAATAAAAATAGTAAATATTCATAGATGACACACAAACAAGGCAGGACCATTCCATAATTGGCTCATTAATGGCCTCATGTCCAGATGTACTAGAAGAAATTAAAGAGAGAACACTGATTTTTCTAACATCTAGCAAGATGATATTGGTAGAAATTTGCTGATCACTATAAAAGAATATGTTATTAATTATATTGGGTCAGTTTATTTAACTCAATTTATATATATTGCATCAATTAATATCTGCAAGATATATCATTAAGAAAATGTCTTTCAAGTGATTACAATATGTCACAAATTAAAAAATGTATCATCATCTTTTATAGAAAAAAATTATTATTGGCTACTGTTAGTATTTCTGTCATTTATCTTTGGAAAAACTATAAATGGAAATTATAATCTAGGTAAAAATGTTATTGAAAATATGAAATGAGTAATAAATCAATAATGTGATGTTCTAAAATGGCAATATATACACACAGCTGAATCACATCAAAACACTGCAGACAAATATACCACTTGTTTATGTCTGGTTTATTACTTAGAATATGTCAACATCACCATCATTAGTCTATGAAAATACAAACAATGGCATGCATTTAATATTTTCCATCTACATGTGCAAATTGCTATGAAATTTATTTTAGAAAAAAAGGTACATGAAACAATATACTGATTCGGTTAGTATTCAATCTTGAGATGTCATGTATCTAAAACACTAAATTCTTAATGAAACTGAATTAGATGTTCAATGTGAGCAATGTAATTTCTTAGTTTTAAGAGTTTCAATCAGAATATTTTCATTAGAAAGTTTGTGGAATGTCTAACAAATTTTGTATGACTTTTCATGCATAAGTTTCTTTTATGAAAATAATAGTGAATCATTATGTCATGACAACTACTCTAGGTCTACCAGTAAATCATTTTGTCCCTTGCAACTCCTTTTACTATATTATAATGGTCCCAGACTATATGCAGGTCATAGTAATATTCGTCATGTTGACTACTGCTAGCATATACCATAGGAATGAACCAGTATAATGAGATTCCCAATGATGCTGGTCTTCTAACAGGGTTCATGTTAAACTGAGATACTTTGAAGTGTGGGATAATTGACTGTATTGTCCATTACATTTTATTCATGAAATACATTCCAATTTCAATTTTCTGGTCCCACTGGGAGATATGGATTTTGCCTGGGTCATTTATAACATGTAAATAGAATACATTCATACAGAGTAAGATGTATTTGTGAAGGACACTTCAATGGTCTGTATCATCAAAAAAATCAGAAGAAACGGCATGTGAATAATCAATGTTTAACTGGACAGAATCAAGTTTTGTTAGTTAATAAATTTACGGTATAAGATACATTTTTTAAATCAAATTTTATGATAAATTAATATTCTTTTTAAAGCAAACATTAATTTGATCGAGAGTTTAATTAAAATGAATGTTAATTGAAAATATGTAGAGAAAAAAATGTAGCGAAATTAACAATCACATGTGTATGTCATGTCTTCATTCTTACATTAACTTATAAAACTAGATTGTTATACAAATTATTAATACCAATTTTCACTACAATAAATTTTAACTTTCAACTAATTTCAAGAATATTCCATGTACACATATTAAATGCATTAAAGAGAACATCAAGGTATAGGAACTACATACTCATTCATTTATATGTACTATTTAAAGTTGAATTATTTTCATGTGGAAGATTCTGGTTATGCTAGACTTAAAACATATCCAGTTATTAATGCATGCACATGCACTGTCATATTTCCAAACACCAAAACTCACAAGACAAACCCATCTAATCAACTATAATAAATAAACAAATTCTACAAAGAAAACAAATTAGTCAACAGGTCAAGATAATTCACAAGTTTCAAATAGATGTATGCCCTATTTTTTTAAAACAGGAACAATAACAAATTTTGTTTGTAGGAAAATACAGCAGCCCTCAAATCAGTATTGGTATATTGTTAGCTATACCAACAACTTGGCAGGTGGGGTGGGGAGAGTGATTTACTGGATAAAGTTAGGTCAGTATTTCATAATTGTGGATGTGAATAACAATAAAAATTATAAATAACATCCCTAGGATAACTTCAAAATTACAAACTACATTGTCCCCCCCCCCTTTCAAAACAATGTATTCTCATGATAGGCATTTCTCTTATTGCATGCCAATTCATCCCTCATCAAATTTTGTAAAAGTATTTATATGTAATTTACCAGTTTAACACCTTCATGGGAGACCACCTGTATATAAGGCCACCTCTTTCTTGTGGTAAGGGTATATTTGTATGAGCAATACCACTGTATGTTATCATACAGGTAAAGAAAATATTTGCAAAGATTTTTTTATATTAACCTTTATGTTTACAAATTGACTAGTCTACCAAATATAATTTCTAAAAGTTGTCTTTATTCTACTTTGCTGGTATTTTGACAAAGCACAAGGTCAAGATGGTGATATTTTTAATTCCTTTATCTGATAAAGAAATCAAAATTATTAAATTAAGGCTGATTTTTGTTGGGATCTTTGACAGAGCATAGAGTAAAAGTCTGACTTTCACGCATGCTGTTTCAAGTCAAGGTAATTTGACTAATAACTTTGCTAAATCCAAAATGAAAGCGGTGACCTGAATTTTGTTCTTCTTAGTAAAATTTCAAACAGCATCATACTACCAATCCTTTCATGGATTCCAACCACATTTCATTTTCTATTTATATAAGGTTCTAAGGATGTTGACCTAGTAGTGTTAAAATAGATTTGTTGAAATTTGCTAAATCTACTTAAATTCAGATGTAGAGGGGCCATGGTAACTTGAATAGTAGGGTATCTACCAGTTGAAATTTGATATCTGCATGTGCCAGCCACTGTCAGCTGCCTTGCAATATGTTTGACAGAACTACTCAGCTCTCATTTCCTTTGCAAGATATAGCCAAATAAAGTGCAGAACCAACCAACCAACCAACAGCACCAACATTAATGTCATGCGTAGTTTATGTGTATATGTCTGGCAGACAAACAGACCAAATATAATTAAGATATGGATTAAAACCCATTGTACAATTATGTTTTCTCATCAGAATTTCATCATTTCAAAATTTTGTTTCCACACATACCATATATACTCACTTATAAGTCAAGTTAAACTGCCAACAACAAAGCTTATGACCTACCATAGCATAATGTGTTTGCAGATCAGGGTCTGTGTTGTTTTTAATACTGATTACTCCTAATAAACTGCACAGACCCAGATTGGCTGGTGCATTATGCAATGGCAGATATAGGTTTGTGCAGTTTTGTAGTTTTAAACTGAACTTGTAATCAAATATATATGATATCAGCTGTTTTGGTGTGCTGTAATTGTGCATACAAAAAATCCAAGGTGCTTTTAAATCAAGACAAAACCGGAACTGCTGAATGAACATCAGTTCAGTGTACCTCTTCTTGGGAGTTGAACAGTGTGCAAGCGGCTGCAATCTTAAGATTATTTCTTTATGGAAGAAGCCTATGTCCACTACTTCACTATGGATAAAAAGAAATCTTTTACTTAGCCAAATTATGTACATGCAAAATGTTCTTCAAAGTATTGTGTACAGTGTGTTGGATAGTAAAGATTTGTTTAATTAATGCAAACAAAATTTGTAAGACTGTAATTGTATAGTCCATTTGGACAAAAGTATACCACTGAATGAATACAGCTGTTTGAATCAATGGATACAATGAAGAAAGTCATTTTTGTTATA
>QKMX01345371.1:25937-36416 GCA_003401595.1 Venustaconcha ellipsiformis | reverse complement strand
TAATTGTATACAAGTAGACAAATGATAATTGTATACAAGTAGACAAATGATTGCATCATTGTAATTGTATACAAGTAGACAAATGATAATTGTATGCAAGTAGACAAATGATAATTGTATATTCTGTATCATTATTTTCAGACTTGTTTTGTGGATTGTTTACTTGAACAGACTCATCCTGAAATGCAGAGTAGGGATGGAAAGGATGTAAGTTTTACTTGAACATGCTAAACATTGAGGTTCGGTATTGCTTTTTCTGACATGCATTTTGCAATATCATTTGCAAATCAGTGTCATTTAAAGGAAAGAAAAAACATAGACATGCATTTTACCATTGCTGAGTGCAGACTTTTTTGTGGCAGTAAAATGTGGTAATTGATTCAGCCAAATACTAGGCAGCTAACAATTGATATAAATGTAGGGACACTTTGGTGGTAATTGAAGTGCCTTACAGCATTTTTGTGCCTCGGTTTTTAAAGCTCGAGATGATTAATAGAATGGTTTACTTCTGTCAGTCTGTTATTCTATGCCATTATTCTTGTTGCAAATCTGGCTTTAACTTAAGTCTACTCAGTGAACTTGTTGTGTACAATAAAACAAAATCATCAACGTATCAGAATGTTTAATCTTTCTAAGGTAGTTTAAATTAAACCCTTCAAGGATTTCAACTCCAAGTTAATTGGTGGTGGTTTGGAGGCTTTTTTCTTGTTCACCTTCTGAGAATCTTTTCCCAGGTCCTAAACAGTGTATTCTGGAAAATTGTATGCACTTGACACCATTAGCTAACACAGTTCACTGTAAGTACAAGAATCTACATCAGAAAATCCAAAGTGCTGGTTATAGGAGATTTTTTTCACTTTTGTTCCATTTTCAGAGTTTTGTGCTTTTTGGCAGCTAAATTCCAAAGTCAAAAAGCACCCCAACACTATAATCCTGTGTTTCATAAATTTAAATAGAAGTGGAGCTCAAGATTACACTAATTCTGAAGGTCCTAGAAAGAAAGCAGTGATGTTACATGGCACAGACTTTGATAATTTTATCATGCTTTTGAATTATAAATATATTTTTATATCTTTATCTTATCATATTTATATATTATTAAATTATATTCAATTGAATCATATTTACATATTATTCAAATTATGATATTTTTTGTCCTTTTTATATGCTGAAAACTTGAATGATGTGAATCCTTCAAATTTGAAGTGAAAACTCCTGGTCACATTTTTTTATCTAGATTTCACCTTTATGGTTTGTCACATTTGTGTTGTTCTTTTTATATCATTTAAATCATTTGTAACTTCTGTGACATTTAAATTGTTTTTTATATAGTATTATTCAAATTGGTTGTAATGTCTGTGCCATTTAACTTACTGAGTGTAATTACTTCGTATACTCAATTAAAAGTTATAATACATTTCCAAAATAGTTCCAGCCTGTCAAACAAAGGTGATTGTTTAGTCAGAGTGTAGTAAAATCACTGGCTATGTTGAAAATCTCTGAAGTATTTATCAACTTTGACTTAAAGTATATTTTTAACAGTAATTTAAAGTATAAGATGATTCTCTTTTCTTTTGTCATCTTTTTGCAGACCTGCCAACTCTTATGATTTTGCTGTAAGTCTTATGAAAATTACCCTTATAATATGGACTTATGGCATGCAAGCAAAAACTAAAGATTGTTGCTGAAAAAATCCAGATAATTGGTTCAGCCATGTTTGATATGGATCAGGATTTCATATTAGAATTAGTAAACATAGACAGGTAACTAGACTAACTTTTACAGCAGCACCCTGGACACTTTAAACTGCACCTATTTGTTCATGCAAAGCATCTGAATGATCAGAGTGTTGATTATGGAATTTTTTTTAAAATGGCATCCAGAAAGAGATGCATGGACGAAAGGGAAAATAAGCTTCTAATTAAGTGTTAATAATCAACACAGAGGAATAAAAAGTAGTGTTCAGATTCTTGTGAATAAAAGCTGGAAAGGACACAATTACACTTATTGAACATCATGTGCCACTTTGAATGTCTCTTGGCGGGATTGCCACCGTCATGTGAAATGGAAAATGAATTTCCAAGAAGAATTACATCACTTTGAGAGATATCAATAAGCCATTGAGTTGCATATGGTTTTGAACTAAAATTTGTGAAACTGTACTAGTGATAAATAAAGTCTACAAAAACTTACCAAAATTATCAATTGAACATGATATTTATCTACACTCCGTCAAACTTTTATATATGTTCTCCAGCTTTACAATAGCAGTTATTGATATTTGTTACACCTTATTGAAAACCGGTCAATCTTATGGAGAAAAATCAACTGCCTTACTGAGATGGACTCATCAGGGTTTGCAGGTCTGCTTTTGCTTGTCTTTCCATTTTTCTATGTCGAATGATTACCCATATTCTGGTAACAGTGTTGATTTGTAAGATTTGTAATATTAACTAGTACAATAACATATACACTTGCTTGTTAGTCATGTTGAACTGCAAACAACGTAGAACCTGATCTGTCATTGCATAATGAGCTGCCAGGTCAGGATCTGTGTTGTTTACTCTGCTGACTGCTCCAGACAAACTGCTTAGACCCATCCCGGTCAGCACATTTTGTGACAATAGATCTGCTTAGATGGAGCTTGCAATGTACCTGACTTAAAAGTGAGTCTGTACTTTTTATCCTTTCTTTACAGACACGGTATACAGATACTCTGTTTACAGAGCAAGAGGTTAGTAATACAATATAAATAGTTTTTACGTGTATTATTTGACTAGCAGAAGTCTTCCAAATGGTTTGGCATCTGTATTTTAACATGTGCCAGTGCTTTAGAAATCAATTCGTGAAATTGGGCATTTTAATCCCTGATTGAATCCAATTGCATATTTAAAAATTGTATGGGGTATTTTGTGAACAACATAAAACAAAACTTGCAATATCAGACAGTCATGATCATGATGGGAATAATGCCTTTTAGAATTTTCAGAAATTCTTGATAATTCATGATACATTTTGAGTATATACCTCTGTTTGAATCAGTCTCAAAGTGATTAATTGTTCCTTGATAAAACATGGACTGTCTCTGAAGGTGAAGTAAGCAAAATACTTAAAATTAAATAGTTTTATATTATTTTTATACATTTCAAGTTTTCTAAATGCATTTTTATCCAGTTTCTTTGCATGACAAGTACACTGCTTATGAAGATTTCTTATTATTTTTTTTTTTTTATTCTTTTGTACTTTACATTTTCATATCAACTCATATTTCTGACATGAAATATTGGTCTAACAATAGATCTTTTAGATATGTTCTCAGAAGCATACCTAAGGTCAGATACTTAAGGTAAAAGTTTGAAAAATATAGCAAATTATGAAATTTCACATACTAATTATACTTGGCTTAAAGTTAGATAATTGTCAGATCTGAGTAAAATCAAATCAGAAGTTTGTGAATTACTGTAACTACAATGTAAATTTATTTTTTTAAATTTATTTTCATTGGTTTGTGGGAACCATTTCCATCAATTCTTCCACATTATGTAAGCATTTATACCAAGTTTTGGCTTATAGCCCTCTGATTGGTTAAAGATAATTGACATGTCAGAAATATCTATTGCAATTTCAATCAGAAAATCAGCAATCTTTATGAGTGGTATTCTTTTGTGTCTCTGCCTATCAACCCAGAGCTATGCACTGTCAGTCAGAATTTTTTCCTAGCATTCAAATTAATCAAAATGACTTCTTGTGAATGCCTTACTTTCGTTCAGTGCTGGTATTCAGTTAATGTAGAAAATAGGCCACATACACTTCATTTTGTGACAGAAAATAATATAATTTGAGGAATTTCAGAATGATATACATTCTACATATGAAATGGTACATATTTTACTATGACAGTCACCATCAAGTTTTGTGTGTTTGTTGTTAGATTTACTTGTCATAGACCTGGATAGCCTATTGGATCCATTTGTTAGCACAAGTTTATTATCACTACTCCTAAACTATTTGGAAGATTGCCATGAAATTTTGCACACACACATTCATTCCATGGTTTAGTTGGTCCTAAATGAAAATGCTGCTGTTTGGACATCCAATTTGGCTGCATTGTGGCCATCTTGAAATTTTTTTATTGCTATTCCTTCTTTTTGGATAGTCATATCAGCATGGAGTTTTCACTTAACTTTTTATTATATTTAGCTGGTTCTTAAGAAAGGTGCTGCCAATCTGACATCCAATATGGCCACCATGGAAGTCATCTTATAAATATTGTTAACACAACTCCACCTGAATGAGGGATTAAAAAATTATGTTATCACTAGTCACCAGAATGGATGGTCTTTATGACATGAAGTTATCACCAGAAGACTTAAAATAATGAAATGGAAATATTCCAAATTGACATTCATTATGTACAGATGGATTGAAATTTTTGCTATCACTGAAGATTATCAGCGATGGTTCAACATTTGACAGCTAAAAGAACAAATGGTCTTATCTTGAATGCTAGGAAATTTATTTTGCGCAGCTGAGCATCAGTTCCTTCAAGGGAGTTTTGTTTTATTTCTTTTAAAGTTCTGTTCAGTATGGTTGTTCAGGTTTTTCCAGAGTCATTTTATTTATATTCTTTGACAGAAACTGATTCCATTTATTATGTTATAGCCCCCCTAGTGTTACATTGATGGCTTGCTTTTGAAATGGTTTAATTTAATTAACTGCCATTAAATTATTTCTAAATTATTTTATGGTATTAATGAAAATGTCAATAAATTTTGCCTTGGATTTATCAATCAGGGCTTTGCATAAAAATAGATATGGTACTATTTTCTTTCTGAGAATAATGTACCTTGTGTATTACAGAGAGGCGTCAGTATTAAGGCAACACCTGTGACACTTGTACTACCAGATACAAAGAACAAGTCATACCTTTTAAACATCTTCGATACTCCAGGTATTTATAATTTTTATGACACTGTTTCATGTATTAAGAAAAAGAATTGTACATTTTATTTGCAGAACTTGCTTTGATAATATCAATCCTTATAAAAATAACAAGCTTCATATTGAGATATGGCAAGATTTAGTTCAATTGGTGGCTCTTTAATTTCCTAGTTCTGTAAATTACAGACATTTAGCAAGCAAGGGATAATAGTAATTATTGGTAAAAGAGTTTGTGGTGAAATTATATTAGTAATAGATATTGTCAGCAAGTGTCAGTTTTCATCCAGCCAAATTATTCAGCATATTTTTAACTGGGAGCCATTGTTTTCCTTCTATTTTTCTTCTTAGATGAGAGTAACTGTAAATCATTACATCAGAAAATATAACTTTGTTTATTAAGAATTTAGAACAGTTTTATGTTACTAATATGCCAGATCAATAAAAAGTATGTATTGTTTAATGACACTATATTGGAATGTACATTATATACAGACCTATCTGCTTCTATTCATTCTGCATGGTTTGTATGCGGCTATGCATTCACATACCAAACTACACATTTTAGAGTAATATTTTAATAATCCAAATTTGCCCAGGTCTGCAAAATATAAAATGCAAAGCCTAATTTAGACCGTTTCCAGTTAATGTTAACTTCCAGTCCTTGTGACTTCACAGTTCAATCGAGTCAAAGCTGTATTATTTGCTTCATCCAAGAATATTACTATTTGAACATCCTTGCTATTATGGCTAGCAGTCCACTGGGAAAAAAATGAAGTAAGCTATTCAGACATTCAAAAAAGAATACAGTGATCAGTGGCCATGTTTAAAGGAATCAGAACAAAGATCTTGCATTCATTGCATAATATGCAATACGTTTTTCATGCAACCACAGGACATGCTAAAGGATGTTATTACCAATCCCTTCACAAATGAAAAGAAAAACTGCTTTGTGAATAGTGTATATATTTTATCCATCATGAAATATTGTTTTTAGTAAACATACATTAAAACCTTGTTAACTTGGACTTACTGAATTAATGCATTATGATCATTTTGTGTTGTTTTTATTTGATTTATTTTCAATCAACTTAGACAATAATCCTTGTTTGTCTAAATTTTTTGCTTATATTTTTACTTATATTTTTGTCGTTAATTTCACTGCTTCCCCCATTTCTCCACAGGTGTTTGACAACATGAGTTCCCTAAACTACACATTTGGGTTTGTAAAAGTACACTTATGGGATGGGGGTGGGGGTAAACAGGTCTGGTTTATATGTCCTTTTTATTAATCTGTCTCATAATTTTCTCTATTTACTAGTTTGACAGTTGTCTTCAGGTTTTTGATCATGTTTCATTAATCCATTCATGGATTTTCTGTTGTGAAATTGTGAAGACTAACTGTAGATGTTAACTGTGTTTCGCAGCAGTTAATTGTTTTCAATTTTGAGTTGATACATCTATCAAAGGTTACTTGTTTTCAATTTTGAGCCAATGCATCTATCATAGGTTACTTGGTTTCGAATCTGAGTCAATGCATCTAAAGCCACTTAATTTGCATCATTCACTGTATTACTAGGGTATGATTTGGACAGTGCCATGGTAAAGCCACTTAATTTGCATCATTCACTATATTACTAGGGTATGATCCCCATTTAAGGAATTGTCAGTATTTTACTCTCGTATTTCAGCTTCTTCTTCAAACTCATTACCCATTGTGACATGTTGGCAGGTTCTCCACTACTTTGCAGCTCCAGCCCTCTCAAATGACTTGTTTTAGCAATAAAAGTGTTTAAATGTCACCTGCTTGCAAAGACTTTAGTTGGTTAAGATTGGTCTCCATTTGTATAGTGGGATTGGTGACAGGTCCCTTCATTAAACAGTTACTCATTCCACTTGTCAGTGGCCTTGCATTTACATTCCATTTTTTTCCTTTCACAAGTTGGAGCAATCCTTGGGAGTTTTCTCATTACCAGGACCTATTGTTTTGTTTTTTCATACTGAATTATGTTCAGTATTCATTGCACTTAAATTGTTGGTTTCATTGTAAAGTTTGATAACCAGCACCATCATAATTAGCTACTCCAGTGGTAAGTAGTACTTGTAAGTAGTATTCACAGTACTCACCCTTGTTTGCATTTTATTCAAAGTAAATGGGCATTTATTTAAGTAGATCCATTTTGTAATTTTCTCTGCCATTTATTCAGTTTCTACCTGCTTCACTGCAGACTTTGCAAGATGCTTGACTGATTTTGTCTCTATATTCCAATGTTTTCTCTTCAATTAAGATAAGAATGGGCCAGATTAAATAGGGGGCTTACAGCTCACCCCACCTGCATGATTTGTATGAGGTCTGAAATCTGTGCTCAATGGACATTTGGGCAACAGTTTATGCCTATTAGCTGTCCCTGTCAAGCAGGAGAGCCAGAAAGGTGTCATCACCCAATATGGACACTATTAGACTTGCCTCCAATGTGGTCACAGTTGTAAACTTTTAAACGTAGCATTTACTTGAGGCCAAGAAGTTGTCAGTGAAGTTAAATCCCTGCATTCTTCATCACCTTGTTCACCAACATCATTACCAATTGGCACCATGTTCTTCCAGTCATGCCAGCAATGAACAGACTATCTAGCCAGTATCAACATGGTACAGTGGACCAGTCCTGGACAATATGGTACATTAGCCCACTTGGACCAGTCCTGGACAACATGGTACATTAGCCCACTTGGACCAGTCCTGGACAACATGGTACATTAGCCCACTTGGACCAGTCCTGGACAACTCATCACTGCATGGACACAACAGTACTGGTTAAGGTATTATCCCATGACAGCCAGTACCAGACCTAAAACCCAGATGTGATCTGAACTCATATCTCATCTACTCCAGCTCTTGATTTTAATGTCATCAGAACTGGGTACAGTGTTTTGTTTTCTCAACATACACAGTCCAGAACCCAAGATTCGGAAAGTGTCCCGCACCCAATCTTTTCAGTTAAACCCTAACTTTAAGTCCTGCTATTGTACTGGTTATGACAATTTCCTTTTCCCAGATATGCATCTCTAACTTTGAGTGCCTGGAGATTACTGTTTCAGAATTTAAAGGATTCTCAATTTCATTCTTTTTCTCCAGCTACATGCCTACCCCCTCCACTTTCACTAGCCAAGGGTCATTGATACACTTCATTCCACTCTTGGCATATTGAACCCATCAAAAGAGTGTGCACAACAAAGTGCCTTTTGAAGATAAACAGGTCCCTGACTATGACAGCATAGGAAGGCTTGTTATGTTGCCTGTTCCTTATTCATGTTCTGTATTCAATAAGACATTGTTCACACTGTCCACATTTATTGACTCAGAATGAAAAGTTGCTTAAAATGTTTAAATTGGAGAAGCTTACATACAATGTGTTGCTGTGTATGGCAGCCATACAGATTATTCCTAACAATCTCCCAATTCAAATGTAACAAGGAATCTGATTGGATCAGTTTCTTTTTCGCTTGTATTCAGTCAGATAGAGGACCAATAGTGGATATTGTATCAGCTAGTAAATAAGATAGGTCTTGATGTGGAATGAAGTGGATGAACAACCCTTGGCTGGAAAAAGTGGCTTCTCTCTCACAGTCATCAGTACTACTTGAGGAAGCTTCCTTGTTGCCATTATTGTCGCTAGCCAAGGTTACGATATCATAACCCTATTTGAACACTGTTCCTACAGAATCAAGACTAGGGAAGCACACAACTTAAATGGACAGATAAATAAGCAATTTTCTACTGCCGGTCCATCTTTGTACAAATACCCTTGACTCAAATACATCTATGACAGCTTCCCTCTGGTATGTAGTCATATTTTCATGTTAAACTTAAAAAGTATCCTTTTTAAGTCAATTGCCTCCACCATTTCCAGCCAATGCACAATGCACCTGTTATATACTATTGGTTAGTTGGCATTACATACCAAGGGAGACAAGTCATGAAATCCAATAGATGTCACTGGGATAAGGCACTAGAATATCTGTTCGATCTGCCAAGGTGTATATAGAGTTATCGAAGATGTATTGCCCTATAATTCTGACGTTGGGGACATACAATTCCTTTTTGTCAAACAGTGTCCAGGGACAACTAAACCTTTGCATCCAATGAAAAAGACTTCCTGCTTCTACCTCTCGAATGCTGTCTTCTTCCTCCAATTCTATTAATGGCTGCTTATAAGTTTAACATCTGTCAGCTTTTTTTTTCAGTTTTCAGTCTGGTCGAATCACTGGGATCTTGCACTGCTTCAAGACCCAAGCATCAGTTTTTCTTTGTACAAAATACACACTGAAGCCCACAAATGACAGAGCTAATGCAGGTCTGGGAATGTTTGAGTCATCCTCGATATGTGGACTTGAAACCGTTCATTTGACACAACTAAGTTTGCAATGTCATAATTGTATGATTCTTGATTTTGTCTCTATGACTTTTTCAGCAGGCTTTGCATGGCCAGGATCCCTGATTGAGACCCTACTGACAGATATATCTAGGAATCCATTTCATATATGTAATACATACACAGTAAGGAATCTCCAACCTCTCCAATTGTGTTCCATCATCCTTCAGTTCCTTGAAGTAGTTGTATTCTAATCCATATTGCTGTGAGACCACAAAGCAACTCTTAGATTTTGGCCTTTATCTTCCAGTCTCCTATTCCACTAAATCATAGAGGAGTTTAGGAAACAGACTGCCAAAAAGGCAGTCCTCTTGCAGGCCCCACAATCTAGAGCCCTACAGGATTGTTTTTTGATGATCAGCCTTATGGTTTCTTTCACAAAGCAGCCACAGATCTGTCTTATATGAGGCCCGTGTTAAGAGTCCTTTGTTTCTTGGCCAGAGGTTTGTCTACAAAGACCAAAAGATGATAGTTTTGACTGCAAAGAGGACCTCTGATGGTTTATGATGGACTTCAAGGTTCAGCACTATCTAGCAGAAATCCAGATGCATATAGACATCAGTATGATTAGCTAAGGTGCCCATACCTTGTCCTCCTCGGTTTGAGGGATTTGGTCCTTTTATGGGTGGTCCATATGCACCAGTCTCATGGAAATAAAAGCCACGTTAAATGACTTGCGATCATTCATGAGGTGAGATCTGGAAAGTGTTCTCATTTCTTGTGACATCATGAACATCAAGCAAGAGGGAAACAATTCTAATCTTTGTATTTTTGCTTCAGATTTCTCAAGTGGTGTAATCAAATCCACACTTAAGTCTGCAATATCCTAGTGAGGCTTGATTCCTCAATTTTCTAGTGAGGCTTGATTCCTCAACAGACATGCAGACCAGACTTAATAAAGCATTTCACACAGAACCTCTCTGGTCCTCAATTAAACTGCTATACCCGATCTTTCCTGACAAGGTGGAGCACCACGCTCCTTACCATTTTCTCTCATTTAGTCAGTTGATACCATTACTCTGATCTGGTTCTTTTGTTACTTTTCTATCTCTGATTCTCATGGTTGTGTCATAGGCAGTGTAATCCAAGTGCAGACAACTCCTGATTGCTC
>QKMX01345357.1:4146-15343 GCA_003401595.1 Venustaconcha ellipsiformis | reverse complement strand
ACCAGTCCTAATACTAACATCTTAATGCTGAGTGCCAAGTACCATTTTTATATGTATTTAGTATGACTTGGCTGGGATTAAAATCTGCAACCTCCTGCATCCAAGGCAGACACTCTAACCACTTAAGCTACTGGTGATTAATGACATGGGCTTGAAATTGTTATGATGAATTTAACCAATGAAGTTTAGCCATACGAATATTCTTCAAGCACACAGCATGAGTATTATGTTGATTATAGTATATGTATGTACAGACTGAAACATAATTACAAAAATTCCCAGAACATAACTCTCATGTTCAACAAGAAATTTGATAGTCCAGGATTTACTGTAGTGCATGGGTTGTGTTTACTATGGACTATTTGTGACAAAATTTAAAACTGGTTGGTGGCTGTGTTAGGTCTGGCTGAAACCAAAACCAAAAGAAAAGCTAGTGATCAATGTTATTCATTTACCCGACGTACAATGTGCAAGAGTGGTTTCAATTGCAAAATATCTCACTTGGGAAAGTAACATAGAAGAAGCTATGGCATAGCAAAAGTTACTGGAAGAATGTTTCATAAAATTTACAACATAGTACAAATCATGCACACCTATATGTCATTATTAGTGTTATTGTGCCATATTGGTTATTCCTAACCAGAGCAGACCATTACACAAAACCCAATCCATCATGATGCAATGCATTGTGTTTACTCATTGAATGTCTAGTCTCTTGGGTGTTCTTCTAAGACTGGTTTCTTTGTATTTATTCCTTCGATACATTTCAGGCATGATGCCACATGCTACAAAAAATTCCATTTGTAATCATCATGTTTTATGCCATTATCCACTTTTTGAAGCAACGGCTGATCTCAAATGCTCTCCTATTGCTCAGTTCCAATAACTCTCATTAAATATAAAACAGTAAAACAATACCAAATATTGTGGAAATTATTGCTGCTTAACTGACCTTTTAGAACAGTGAATGCAGGAGAACAATATCAGGTCCACTTGGGCCTGTTGTTTGATATTTACAACACTTTAAAGTTATTTGGACTTAGATTTAGTAGTTGGGATGTGTGTCATAAACACAGGCAGAGTTGTTAACTTGTGTAAATATGACAATAAATATATATTTTAAAACATACAAATATAGTGTAATAATTTATATTGGTTGCTTTTAAGACTATTCTTTGTTTGTACCTAATGTTTTTCACTTTCAAAATGTCTTTTTGTGTTGTGTGCATGCACATTTAGTACTTAAGAATTCTACTCTTTTTTTTTTTTTTTGCACCTGAGTGATGTTTTCACATGAACTACTGTTAGCTCACCTGGCAGTAGGGCCAAGTTAGTTTATGGCATGACCAGCATCTGTCATGCAGCAATCAACAATTGCTACAATCAGCTTCTCAAAAATGTCAACAGAATTTAGCAGAAAAAATCATGGAATGAATGGCTTTCAAGTTTGTAAAACATGATCCCATTCGGACATCAGACTAAAAAAAACCTAAAAATGACTGCTATAAAACAACTTAACAGAATTTCACTAAAATTTGACTTGAAAAGAGCAAAAAAATGTTGCTGATTTGCAGTAGTAAAAGATGGAAAAACTTTCAATGACTTACTCTCATAACTGCTAGCAGAATTTTAGCTATATTGATGGAAATCATTTTGAAAGGTTTCAGTTTTGTTCCAATTAAGTCAATATGCCAACAAATGTGGCTGCCAATCCTACATATAGAAAAACATTTATAATTTGTTTTCCAAAACTGCTGAACAAAATTTGATCAGATTTGACCCAAATCTTTTTTTTAAAGAACCTTTCAAATTACATCTTCTCTAAACTGCTTTACAGAATTTGGTCAGATTTAACAGAACGCATTCAGACTTAAATTGCTTTTAGGTTGAGAAAAATAATGTCCATCTGCTGTCATGATGTAGCCGTGGTTACTGAAAATATACAACTTTTAAAAAAACTGCTTAACAGAAGTTGACCAAGTTTGACAGAAAGCTTCCTAGCTCAAACAGTTCTACATAAATTGCCATCCTATAAGGCTACCATTATTAAAACAAACAAGATTTAAATAACTTTGAAACAGTTGTTTTCATAACATATACAAGTCAACACAATTGGAAGAAATATCTACACAAAGCATCATACTGACCAAGATTCTTGTTTGCCAGCTCTTCTTGCATTTAGTAATTGGGTATAAAAAATGTCAATCAGGTTTGTGATTTCTCTTGTTAGTGATGCATTTATATATGACTTCTTGTTCATATTTATGTAATTTCTAAATATTTTTGTAACTTAAAATTCTGAGTTTTTCATGTTTTGAATTCTTTGGGAAAGAAAGATTGAATATTTTTAGCCTTTGTTTTTCTTTATCACATGTAGTCAATGACAATCGACAATGGTCTTTGAAAAATAAAAAAATTAAAGATTATACACTCTTAGTTCTTTTTTTACATTCAAGGAATGTTTTAAATTCATGGTAATCAGTATGGCAGATTGTGCAAGCTTAACAAGAGGCACCTGAGGGCCTGATATTACATAGCTGACAACAGCCTTATAGAAAAGAGAATTTAGTTATCTATGTTATTATATTTTCTGTCAGATTTGTTCCGTTTTTTTTGGCGGGTTAAGAAATAAAGCAACTTCATTGAAGATTTTTCTTCATTTTGCAACAATAGCCATATTTGATTTTGGATCTGCATTATTTGTTTAAACTAAAATAACCTTGATGCCTTAACAGTCCCTTTGAATTTCTTTTTTTTTAAATATACCTTTTTTGGTTAGTTTTTGAAAATTTGCTTTTTTAAGCTTTTTCTTACTTTTAAGCCATATTTTAAATTGGACAAATTTGTACATGTAATCTCCACTATTAGAATGCTTTCAAAATTTGTTAAAATTCTGGTGCATAATGTTATAAAAGCAAAAAAAAATTGTTTTTAAGATTTGCCTACATTATGAAGTAACTTCTCTTAATTAATAGCTAGTATGCAATCCTGATATTTAGTTGTAAAATTGTGGAGAAAAAAATCAAGTGACTGAGCTCACTGCTGTTAAAATTATATGCAAAGCTTTATACTAGAACGCTACGACTAGTTTTCCAATAATGATAATAAATAAATGAGCAAATAAAGTTCAAAATTTAGTGAAAAAGGGAGAAAGTATGCATCTCTTGCTTTGGTCATTCTTGATTCTGCCAATCCTTTCAGTCTACACATTAATTCTGGCACTCATTTTCACAACTATTTATGGTTTAACCCAAATATTGTGCAATAGCTACATTGCAAGAAGCCATAATCATCTACAAACAATACAAAAATCATTGAAGAAAACCACATTCTCAAAGTTGCACAAAACAGACAAGTGGAACAAAATAAAAATTGAATTGAGAAGGCCTAAAAGGTACATTTGGTGTTTAACAATAAACCTTGCATTTGCAGTCATTACATATGTACTGTGTCTTAATCTATTCCTGGGGCACTATGCTGGATCAGTGATTAGCATGCTGGATTCACAACCTGAAGTGTGTGGGTTCAAATCCTGCCCAGAATAGGATGGGATGGCCACCAAGCTGTTTCCTTTAGTGAGGCACTTTAGTCTATTTGCCATGCGTTGGTCAATTTTACACCAGGCAATTCACATTAATTCCCAGCCAATAAAATTTAACAGAAATACAGCATTTTACATTTTGTGTACCAGTACATTTGCATGTTTGTATTTTAATTCATTTGGTAGCTCATTCAGGCTTACATTAGTTGATTTTTAATATTAGACCAAACTTTATATGCCAATTAAACTTTAGAATCTCTTTATGACATATAACAAAGGGTCACTAAGGCCTTCTTTGTCAACCGAAAGAAAATTTGTTTCATAAAATTGGTCATTCAGATGTACATTATCCATAGATGAACCAAAATTGACAAGTTAATGTAGCTTAAAGACTTGGTCACTTTGACCTAAATTTTGATATTCATCAACCCATATCTTCGTCACCATGATATCTACAGTTTGTTAATCTTTACAGTTCCACATAAAACTTTAAAGTAGATCATTAATTAGAAGTTATCTCCCTTTCACAATGATGCATGCATCTCTATTTTGGAGGTTCTTTCTCACTTCTAAATGAATCCAAGTTTAATCTGTATCTTGTATATGATAAGTCCTACATTAATGGAGTTCAGCCTGTATCTTGGTTACTACATGCCATATATTAATTGTGTCCAGCCTGTATTTTGGATGATACATGTCCTGTATTAATTGAGTCAAGCCAGCTTCTTGGATACTTACTTACTGGTTCTTACAACTTTACATTCACCTCAGCAGAGGTCAATATTTGTCTTATATGATATGATAATGTATATATTAAACCTGTACTGTTAGTAAATTTGATAAATTCATGTTTTTGTACTTGCAATGACTTACTGTATATGAATCCATTTCATGCAGTCCAAAATGTAACTTTTGGCTATTAGTTGTATATTTCACTTAAAATTCCCGGAAGCTTGCTGTGCAGTTAATTAACAACCATCATAAATACTGATGAAATTGTTTTAATGTGATTTTAAAGTAAAATTTAAAAATGGTTCCAAAATATATCTTTGCAAAGGGCAGGATAAGGGGAAAATATTTAAAAACTGGATAATTAATGCAGATTTGTCTGAAAATTTTAATCTGTGTTATTTAACTCATTCAACAACCAATGTGATAATGCCACCAACCTAATAGGAAATAATAAATGCCTTCACAGAAGCCATAAGTCTGTGATTTTTAAATGGGGGCATCTTGATTCGGTCCTGCCTGTCAGTCCATCCTGGAAAGCTCATTAGCATAATGGTACAGAAAAATCTACTCTGCTATCCCAAACTCAAGTCCTCCCCAAAAATGGAATACTGTCTTTTTGTCTACACATAGTATAGAAAAAAGGAAACAACTCTTACAAGGTAGCTGTCAACTTCCCTTTCTACCCACTAAGTGGCTACCATTATACCCAACCAGTTTTTACTTTCATTGTCATGCTGTAAAGATGTCCTCCATGGAATTAATTAAATTTTACACTTAAATTTGAAATCATCCATCTTTGATATTTAGTAGTATAGTAAAAGTCGTAATGAAGTTTTATATGGTGCATGCAACATTTGTTTGAATTCCTGTTAATTTTTTTGATATTTTTGCAATTGATTTTGATTGGTAACATTAAATTTCATGGGTGAAATATTTGGGCAATATGCAATATGCATAACAACTATTATACTTCTAAGTCATTTTGAATATGCAGTTTACATTATTTTAATTTATATATATTTGTTACATGCACTTGTTTTTCCTCTTCTTCATTACAGAGATTACAACCAAGTGCAAGTTGTGTAAATGATTTAAGGTCATGGAGGATGGACATGAGACATGTCTATGCATACAATGTGTTTGTGCATGCAATTGCTTGTACTTTGGTCCAAAACTACGTGATCCAATGTTTTGAAAAAGGAGCTCAAGAGTCATAAAAATAATTACACTTCAATTCATAGTAGCAAACATTTTAACATACACTTCACATCCAAATCATTGACTTGGATTCTATGTGCCCTCTACCCTCCCCATAAACATGTAGAACAGCACCAGAATATACTGTATCTGTAAATACAGTAGAATTGTTTGTTAGTTGAATCCCTTCTCCACCACCCCCACGCAGATGGAGAAACAGCACCAGAACATTCTGAATCTGTGAATATAGTAGAATGCACAGGCAATTCTAGTCAAGCCTTGGAATCTCATATGATCAATATGACTCAAAAGGCTTTGTTGTTGATATGTCAGTGAGTAGAAACAGCATTTATATATTCTAATCCTATTGGAACCTAGGACCCTGCCCAAAAAAAAAACGAGAGTTCACAACAAAAAGAACCATGCCCATCAGATATGAGGGCTTGCAATCTTTTGTCCTATCTGTGAATGAAAGCATTAAAACAAGCTGGATGTGAAGTTTTGCAATTTGACCAATATGGTCCATACAGATGGTCCATTCTTTATTGTGACCAAAACATGACCATGCTGCACGAGTTGACCAGACCACAAAGAGTATATCTTCTTTTGGTACGGCATTCCAACTGCTGACCAAATGGTTTAGCCATACACATTAGAGTGATCAGGAATATGTTATCTGACTGGTGAGTGGCCATCCAGACAAAGTGCATTGCTGGCTCACTTTACTGACCATACCACACTAGATGGACCTCATGGCATATACTGTTTTTGGTATGCCATTCTGAATGCTGACCAACTGGTCCAGACATGAATAAGTTATGTACTGGTAAGCTGGCCGACCGATTGGCCAGTCTGACCATTCTATAAAATTCCTATAAACTGTCATTACTTATGGAGACCTCCAAACAAGCCAAACCTGCTGTGCTAAACTCACATTCCATAATGTGACAACTATTTACAGCATATCCAATAAGCAAAACGATGATGCATGCTGATGATTCTTCATCATCATTTCCCATTGAGAAAGGTGATGAAATGGAAATGATGGAATATGCTGATCAAACACTGGAACAGATGAAATTTAGTTCACAGCAACAACAGAGGAAATCTATATGATTTTGTCTCAATCAGCATGCCCTCCTCACCTTCAATCACTTCTATGTACAGTCAATGCCATTGTAGATGTAGACAATGATGACAGTTCATCATTCAGAATCTTGCCACTGTTGTTACTACATGCCACTACATGCTCCCTACCTTTCAGTTCTCCACTTCTGCTTGGATGTCAAATTTATGAGATGAGAACGCAAGAGGCACAAGAGTTGCTCATTATCCTTCAGTGCAGTCTCCCATCTTGGTACCACCCTGTCAGGGAATGTACATGTGAGGGGACAATTATCGCCAGAGAATTCACAGAAGTGGTTCTCAAAAATGAGATTTTTTCTGTTGACTTCTGGTTGAACAAATTATAGACAGATATAAATTCTATTTTCGTAGACAGGCAGAAAGGGAGGGAGGAACAGTTTATGTTGCCCCAGGCCTTCCACAAAATTGCCAGTGATACATCATCATTTACGATGTCTGATGACCCACCTGAGGCACCGGACTACACCCTTTTCATCAGATTTGAACCAACCATTCTCAGAAAATGATGAATGAACCAAACCATGTCAGAAGGTCTCTGGATTTCATTACTGGAACCCCTCCACTTTTATCATCCTATCATCATAAAGGAACTCCCAAGCAATCCCAAGATGGGAGATTTTATTTCTAGGTTTCTGACTGTAAAGAGTGGTGTAGACAGTAGGAAAACAAGACACACAGAGCTTCTACTCCAAAACATTTAATTTACGAAATCCAACAGTGGTTGAGACCTGTGATAGAGCCACGATGAGTAGATGATTGACATGTCCAACATGTACTTCGATATACTGAATCATATAGCCTCAAGCCTTCACTAAAAGTTCACACCATCTACCACAGAGATGACAATGTTCTTGCATAACACAATACAAAGCATTGAGTATGTTTGGTTTTTGGGTTCACGACATGACAACCTTCACTCATTGTTATGGATAATCAATGCAGAGAAGCTGGACCATGTCCCTTCTCAAGTTTTGGTCCATCAAGGTATGGAAGCTATAGCACATATTAATTTCACATCTTCCTCCAAAATGCATCAAAAGAATCATTCATGTGTCAGAGAAGACATCAATCAAGATGCTGGACCTTCAATAAAATGTTAGACCAGGTCATATTCTAGTACAGGACATTCTCTGAGAAGGCAGTGTTCTTGGACCACATACTATAAAACCATTCTTTAAATATGGGTTTTAGTTCACAACATGAACTTACTTTCCTTCCCTCATTTTCAGTTCTGGGTGGATAATCAATGTAGAAAATGAGACCTTATCCCTTCTCAACATTTTATCCATTTTGATATGGAACTTTTAACACATATTAACTTGGCATCTTTCTCCAAAACATATGAAAATCTTGCTCATGTGTTGGTGAATGCATCAGACAAGACATTGTTTAGGAAATGGAGGGGTTTTTTTTACAGTTCTTCTGCATATCCAATGTATAAGTGGACCTGTCACACTGACAATTTCCTACTAGACTTGCAATGGCATTTGCATTTTTCAAGAGAAAGCTCTTTATATTAATGTCTTTGCAACAAAAGCCATTCACATGTGGATGGAACAAATCCAGGGTAACAATCCTGATAATGTCGGACAATTCAATTGTGGTGACATACCTCTTGCAAGGGGGAACAATCACAAGACCTCATATTAAGGGAATACCTTCATCGGTATTCCCAATATCAGATAAAATTCAAGTCTAACATATTTCTTTCTGGTCCAATGTCTTAGCCAACTCATTATCAATCAAGGAAAACTGCTTTATACAGAGTTGTTCACATAGGACTTTTCATCTAGGTTTATGCCTTTGGAACCATCTGATGCTTGACATTTCTTTTTCATTTATCCCCAGCCCAAGAAGTATGGACCATACATGCTCTTTTAATCAGTTTGGGGGGTTAGCTTTTTGATTCAAGGCGACCTCCACTCAAGCAGATGAGATTGCTACTAATCCATCCATGTCCAGAAAAATCTCTTTCATTCCTGGTTCCTTTCATAAAAGGAGCTGGGAGCTTCAAGTTTGGAGAGGATTGTAACTGTATTCAGAAAACATTGTAGAACCAATGCAGATTCCAGGCTGTATAATTAGAAGCCATACAAAAAGTCTGGATACCTGTGAAGTTTAGTGACATAGAGCAAAGAATGATAGGATACTTCTTAATTCTTAATTAAGTTACTGAAAATAAAAAATTTAAAGTTTTTGGTACGAATTCAAATTTTATACTATACAACAATGGGACTAAACCATTTACATATACATGCAAACAGGTCTAATGTTCAATTTATACTTGTAAAGTGGTTACTGTCTATTGATATTAAAAAGGTTTCCCTCCCTAAAAATGTTGAAGGTAGAAAAAGTTTAGCATATTTATGTAAACAAAATGGATTTGCTTGTGTCTTTTGCCAACAGGAAAGAAATACAATATATATGTACCTACAACTGCCATGAATCTAACTATAGATATTATTTAATAGAAATTGATGCATTGTAATGTGTCACTATAGTCATATTTTAAGGGATTAAGACTATTAGAATTTTAAAAAATAAGTTAATAAACCTCTGACTTCACCTAACACATTCTAATGGCTGAAAGAAATGACTGGAGGTGGGGTGTTGTTTTTCTTTTCTACAAATGGCTATTTAAATGCAAATATTGTCAAGATCTTTTAATTGAAAAAAAACAACAAAACTGTACTTGATTTTGGACATTACCAGAACACTTTTGACAGTTATGGTTTTAGCTCTAATTTGCCACTGCTGTATTCAGGCAAGGTAAGATATTGTATTCCTAAGAGACTATTGAACACCCAAAATTAACCATGCTTCTAATAAGCAGCAATTATAATTTATTGTATCTGGTTAAAGTAATGTCTAATTTGCCTTTAGTATTAAAGCCACTCCAGCAGATCAGTGACTTTATCTCTGTAAACACAGCTCACTGATTATACTGAAGACCAGCTTATTGTCCACCATTGTTTACTGTTGCATGAAAACTGATCACAGGATTAGCAGTGACATATCCTTTGAACTCACCACCTCTTTTTGTAATCTGTTGTGATGCAGCCCAGAAGAGATTAATCTTCATTTGCACAATGTAGCTATAGATTAAATAAGGTCAATTCAAATGTTTAAGTGTCACTTTCCAGTGAAATCAGATTTAAAAGTTAATCTTATCAGTATCTATGAGTGAGGGCATTTAATCTCATAATGAAGAAATCCCTGAAAAGGAAAGACTTTTTTGTACACAGGACTGTGATATTAAGGGATTCACAGAGGAGGACATTATGGAGGCTAAAACTGATATGGGAAAATTTTAACTCAATGTTCAGCTCTGGATCTATATGTATGAGGACTGTCCCGCTGTTGAATGTAAGACTGATGCTGATATCATCCAGTTCTTCCTAGGTATCAAGGGAGAAAATTTAGAGTTGAATATTTTGCTGATCATTCCTGGTAAAATTTGAGATGAACATTAAAAGTTGCACTTAACTGAAAAAAGCAGGTACACATCACTTTTTACCAAAACTTATGCCCGACATAATGGGGTTAACAACTTAACTGGGTTAAGCGAGGAAAAATTAGCACAAGAACGATTTTTTCATGACTAGACCAATATACTCTATACATATTGGTTCTCAAGATAACTGAGGTCACAATAAGTGGGTCTGACTGTATTCAATAGGTCGTTAATTTTGCCAGTGAAAATAATGGTGATTGATGATATGCTATCCTAAGGTACATCCATATTCTGAGAAGAGCTTTCAAAAATGGTGGTACCTACCCTAATCTTGAAATGTTTATTTTCAAAAGACTGCAACCCCTCTGACCTGGGTCGAACAGGTAATTCATTATGCCATATTTCCACATGGCAGGTTAACCTTTCTCCAAATCAAAAAAGATGGCTACTATATGTTCCTTCTTTATGAAAACTTCTCTAGTAAATGTCTAAAGTCTGACTAGATTCTCTGTCATGTACAATTCATTCATTGGTTTTGCAAATACTTTTGAATGATATGCAATGATAGTTAGAAGGCATGGTGTGATCTTTTCAGGTTTAGATAGTGGCATCCCTGTTCTACCATAAATCTGAAAAGTAGCGTGCTTCCCAATTTTATTGAAAATGTTTTTATTGCACCCAAACTATATCAGGTGTGTGTTTCAAAAGCTGATAGTGGATATCATCTGGTCCTACTTTGCCATTGGCAGGTAAGTTATTTGAGAGGGAACATTTATTGTAATACTCCATGCTAGCCGATTTAAAATTTAAAGAAAAATTTATCCTTTAATATTTTTAATGATGTGGTGAAAGTTTTAAGAACAGTTCTCTGGCAAAGAATAAAGGAACATGTTATGGCCAAAATGGTATGGTGACCAGTTTATTTGATTTCTTTAAGTATTTGATACAGCTAGTTTTCTTTTGCTGTTGATTATCTATATAATATTCCATACTAATTTAATATGATCTCGATTTTTCTCTTGCTCTCTCTAATGGTACATACTATGCTCTTTAGCATGGTATAATTTGTATTTATTCAATTGTTGGTCAGATGCTGTTGTTGTTGTTCTGGGGCTTAACGCCATTTT
>QKMX01345338.1:2798-14464 GCA_003401595.1 Venustaconcha ellipsiformis | reverse complement strand
TCTCCGTTAACTTTACATTGTCAGAATCGTACAGTATTTTGCGATGCTGAACACCTTAATATTGCACAACACGTCTAAATAGTATAGGGTATTAGGAACTACTTTGTAAAGAAAGCGTGTACACTCATGTAGTAGACCTTTTAAGTTTTGGTTTGTTAGATTTTTTGTGGGTGAAATAAAGCAGCTGTTTCGTCTATTCGAAAGTAGAGATGATAAAGTTGACAATATGGACGAGTTTACTGAGTCACAAATAAAACTTTCAAAGAAGCAAATGAATGAAAGTGATATTCGCGATGTCCACAACAAACGTTAGAGACGCAGTATTTAAAATACCATAATGAGCCAGTAGTAATGTACAAAGGTCATGAAACACAAGTCTTGTTAGAATTTAAGGAATTTTGTTTGTGCGAATTGGTCTAAATATATTCTGCTAAACTAAAACAAAGGATATTTACGGCGTTCGCATTAAAAAGAGAGCAAAAAATGTTATGCATAAACAAATGATCTTTCACTCCATGCTAATATCAATTTTTCATTTATTCGAAATAAATTAATAAAATTAATAAAAAGACGTTTTTTTGTAATAGATAACAAAATTTAATTTCTCTCATCAAAGAGCCACTCAGACACTGTGTGGGGGAGGGAGTCTAGGCTAATCTTTCTATATAACTGTAATCAGTGCCGACCGAATCTGCCGCAATTTTTTCTTAGGGTTATCTTTTAATTCGTTTGCTCTATAGTTATCCAGAACGTCTATATAAAAGCCTTGATTATCTATAAACCCGGAATTGTGAAAAGTTATATCGGAAGAAAGCTCATTTGGCTTGATAGTTTCATCTATATCGTCACTATTGTTGTTGTTGCTATTAAGGTTGGGGCCGGGATTACAAAAGAACTGCTGCTGAGCCGAGTTTACAAACTGGAACAATTGCGATTGAAGCTGCTGCTGCGCCTGAAGTGGCGGTTGTTCAAATCTTGTACTAAATTGACCGTCAATGACAGGGATATTTCTCCCATGATGAATTGTGTCAAGTGACATGTCTTGGTTCCCGGGATACCTAAAATACGGATTCCCTGTGCTGTTTTGATCAAAACCGGGTTGTTGATGAAGGGTGGGCTGGTGAAAACTGTTCGGATTAGAAATATTTTGGAAATTCTGAAACCCGTTGTTGCCAGGCATGTTCAATCTCTGAAATCCAAAGTCAGGCGCGGATGGCCATATTGGTTGCTTGGAGGAAGTGCCTGGATTTAGGTCAGGCACATGACAAGGCTGGAGAATGCAAATATTCTGGCATTGCGGCTGCTGCTGCAGTCGCCATGGAAACAGTGTTTGCTGTGATTGTGCAATACCAGGCGTTCTCTGGCTATTTTGGTATTGGATGTTTTGAAGTTGTTGCTGTGGCTGGTAGACCAATGGCAGATGCTGAATTGCTTGGAACTGAACATTCTGTTGTTTAACATCTGTATTGAGCTGAATGTGCTGTTGTCTGGTTTGAAAGGCATTCTGTTGAAGACCCTGAGTTATCGTCTTCTTCGGCTGCTGTTGGGTCTGGGACTTCAAACTGTCATTCATTTGAAAAGCTGAGTACATAGGGTTAAACATCTGGGTTGACTTCTTGGAAAATATTTCGGCCGATGGAGTCTCCAAAAGTAACAAAAAAGCAATATGAATATCCAGCAATAAAAAGTTAAAGTAATTATATACAGACAGTTTCATTTTAAATACATTGTGATAGAGCGAATGATTTTCAGATCGTAAACTTAAACAATTAAGGTTTTCAAACAGTTCTGCTTTAAACGGTAATTAATACTTATTTAATTATTAATTTCAACTGAAAGTTAAATTTTATTCATATCCATGTGATGCAGGTCGCGTCATTTTATCAATATCAGTTTTTATTTTCCATTGCCAATTTTCAAAGGTCAAAAAGATCTTGTTGGCGTACAAAATATAGCCTCCAACATGCACAGACATAGGTCGGGGATGGAAATAAATCCCAAGAGGACTCTCTCAAACATTTTAGTGGTTAACAGAATTACTATAATTTTAGACAACTAGTAAATTACTTACATGACATCTTTCATAACACACTCTTTCTCGTTTCGTATACTTTTGAATGAAACGTTTCTCTTAAATACGATCTTTTCATTTCTAGATTACAACATCTGTTTTACTGTAGAATTGTTTAAATACATATTTTGAAATAGATATTAGCAATGAATAAGCATGAAATTAGTGTTTTCTTTCTTTCCTTTTCTAAATTAATAAAACCTATTCAACCAACCTGCGCTTTATTGGATTTTGTATAGTTAGGTTCTTTAAACTGTGGGGATGCAGGAATGAATGGTTCGCATGTCGGACGAAGCGCTTTCTTCTGTTGCTGAGTTTTTGATGTGTTGGAATGTGATGACTCCCCTTGTGGTTCTGCCAAGGGTTGGTTGTCCTCGTCTCCATTAGGCTCAAAGGTGTTATCTATCGGCGTCTGCTGAACTCCTTCTGTACCGCTGCGAAATACATACAAATCTATTTGAGCAGATGTCCATGTTATTCGTATCAGCATATCAAGGAAACGGAACCATTGTCAGAGATGAAAAAAAGTAATTCATTTTCCTAGCATGCCAGCCCTTGGTTTTCAAGGATGAATGCAGGCCTTCTTATGTGTGACCTGTATCCCTCTTAGAGACGATATTTTAAATCCTGAGCAACGGAAAACTAAACATTAGGATGTATTGTGAAACATATCAATTATTGGCATCACAGTGAGAAAGAAGTCGTACAGTAAAAACTTCCTCGTAGTTAGGAACTTTTCAATTAGCGCTGAAAAGAGAGGCGCAACATTTTGTTTACGTAATACCGAAGAGTTTTGAAGGTTTTCCTTGAAATTCACAGGGATTTGCAATTACAAGGTGAAACTTTTAATAGAAAAGGCACTGATTTATTAATGAAACTTAAACGTTTACCCGTGGTCAGGCATATAATCGACCTGCATTTGTTATGCTATTATCTTCTATTTCTGTAATAAGAACTCAGCGTAATACTTAAAAAGGTACATTACTAAAACTGAAAATAAAGAGTTGGGGGGATACATGTTCTCTGATATCTTAATCACGTGAATCAGTTGCCTGAAACACAAGTTTTCCCTCACAAGCAAAGAATGTCTCAAAGGAATGGCATAGTTTAACAGGGTAAATTCTTAAACAATATATTTTCCGATGTTTGACTCTTCTGGGTTTTTTAGCTTGTCTTTTCAAACGATTATACTCTGACTTAAGAAATTTGTTTTTTAGATATCAACTTAATCTTGCTCACATTCTATTTATTGCTTTGATTCATTGGATGCGTTTCTTTAAGATTCATGAAGTGTTTTGTTACTTGTATCAATTATATTTGTTTCGTAATTTTTTTTTATGTGAAGGGTGGAAGGAAATATAATTCGGTACAAACCTGCATACTGGCTTCTGTCCCTGAATGCTCGTCGTGTCATTCATTTCAGTCGATGCTGGATCAGAAAGTGCAGAATGCACCAGATCACATTCTTTCTCCTCAGCAATACTGTACAAAGTCGGAGAGTTTGTTGTACTGGGACTTGCAGGAAGTTTAGCAACCGTATCCTTGTGCAGATGAGGCACGAATTCGCTTGCTCCAACCCATAATCTGGATGAAGCCACGTTCTTTGTTGAATCGGTATCCCTATCTCTTGCAGCATCTCCTTGGCAACCAAACGTAGTATGATCGACCTTTTCGTTGCAACTACTCGATGATAAAATGTGCTCGAAATTGGTGTTGGATTCTTTGCTGCTAGAACATCTCTCTGTTGCAGAATGGGATTTATTGATTAATTCGTTCCTATCCGATGATGACAATACTCCTGTCTCTTGAGACTTGCACTTACGAACCGTCTGTTCCTGACTTCCAAAATCAGGATGTATCTTCTCCATTTTCTCTTGCATTTCATTTGCAGTCGCTGTACTATTTTGCAAGGAGAGTCCGATTTTTTCCAGCATAGACCTTTTTTTCTCACTTTTGACAGCCGCAGGTTGGAAAGCCTCCAATGGCATCGACCACAGGTCTCGAACACTTTGTGACCTGATTTTTTTAAAAAGAATCTCGCATTCTTTTGTGCCATCCTCAGCAACACGAACATCACTGGCCCCTGAGACTGCTCTTTGTTCTTCATTATTGCAATCTTTACGATAGATCTTTATATCATCTGAAAAGGTGTCATCTGACCTTGAATTCTGACGAAGGTCACGGAGGTACTCGCTGTAGTTGTTGATGTACGTATCCACAAGTACCTGAGGATCATCGATCGCTAACAAGTAGTTTTTGTCTGTTAATGTTGTATTTTCGGATTCATCTTCAGATATTTGGGGTTGATTAGTATTATTAAAAATGTCAACTCCCTGGAATGTCCTGAAAAATTGTCGTATCAGAGATGAAATTTAAGAAAGGTATGGAATGTCCAGATGAGCAGAAAAAAAAAGGAAAAGACCTACTTGTTGAGATAATGCAAGATGAAAAAATCGTTCCAGTAATGGTAATAATTTTATGGCAATTTGTTTATTTTGTTCTTCATTTGTACCCTTTGGATATAACCGGACTGTGGTCTTTAGTTTTCATTGTTTAGAAACCATGTTTAAACACGGTCTTTTTCATATTGGCAGTAAAAATAATCTGAAAATTATGAATTCAATATTAATCATACAAATATGACTTATGATTCATATGATATTTAAGTGATCGACGCATTTGCCGTTGAACGCTATGTTATGGTGAAATATGCTGTATAAAGAAAGAAAAAAAAAACGTTGAATTGTCCAAAAAGCGCATGCGCAGCTCCGTGTTTAAAATGCTGCCGACCCAGGCGAAGAAAGAACATTGACCCTTTAAGGAGCTCTTGCTTGCAATGTCATATCTTTTTGGGGTCATAGATAAAACAAGTATGAAGCTTTATGTTATAAATGTATAGCCATGTTTAGCGGAAGAAGAAGAAAAAAGTTCGTTCGCAATTCATACTCCGCATGTAAAACTTGCAAGACCTGTATGGAAGACTGGTTTATTACTAGATGTAGGTAGGTAGGTAGGTAGGTAGGTAGGTAAGATGGTAGGTAGGTGGAAATGAATAAATACATGATATAAATCATAATCTCAGGAAAATTCAGCCTGGGGACTAAACAAACCGCGATTTTTCGACTATAAGGAAAAAAGCGTTGTCACGTTGCTCGTGTGAGCTGAGAGGAATTTGCAAATTGAAGACAATGTTTCCAATCTATTTGCAGATATACTTTATGGGAACAAAATATGTTTAACTAAGCTACATATTCTTTCTCAGTTTACAGTTTGATAATAAATGAGCATCCACTTCTTATAAATACACAATCAGAAATATAAATAAAGATATCATATCTTTGGAGTCACATCAATGAAAAACGAACCAGACTTCTTATGCGTGCACTCGTACTTACAAACGGGGATCGAAAGGGTTATTAAAGAGCGGATAGATATCCCACTGCTTCCTGCCGAAACCAACAGTTTTGGTATCTTCATGGTAAGCACTTATAATCTACAAAAGAAAACGAGGTAAGTCTCCAGTCTTTAAATGTACATTTAAAAATTCAGCCATGTTTTCTCAGTATACAACTCCCATCCAGCCGCAAACACCATAGATCCGATTCCATTCCCATAATATCAAGGTTTTATTTTTCGGTCTCTGTGCTAGCACATTATATCTGAATAATTATGATCACATTGGTGAACGTTATTTATCAACCATTATAAATATCAGCAAGTTCTAACACATCGGACAAATTAATTGCATATTCAATCTTTTCCTAATGTTCCATCATCAGACATATGGTAATATAATTATTGTGCCTTTCTTGTTTCAGCAGTTTGTGAAGGGATATAAAGGAGGAATATAAAACTGTTCAATGTAACCATGATAATGAAAAATAACTATTATTTTGTATATGTATATGGGGGTGGGGTGCGCAGTAGTTACTTAACATTAGTGATACATAGATCCGTGCTCTGAAATTCAATAACTTCAAGTCGGATTCCAAACTGTACTGAAATAGATTGAACAAGAGAAGTTATATAACGTAATAGTATGGAATTACCTTGTTCTCGCCCTCGCCCAAATGAGGATAAGGAGAAATATGCAGAGATTGGATATCGGGAAGTTTTCTGGAAATAAAATATAAAAATTATATGAATTAACTATTTATCTCAGGTTATAATAGCTACAGGTCTCCATCACTTTGTGACCTGATTTTTTTTAAATAATCTTGTATTCCTTTGTACCATTCTCAGCAACACGAAAATCGCTTGCCCCTGAGAAAGCTCTGTTTTTTTTTTATATATTTCTGCGATATTTACGATAGAATACGCCATCTGAAAATGGGTCATCTGTGTAATTGCTGCTATTGTATATAATATTTACAGCATCTGTAAGACTTGGTTAAAAAAAAATTATAATAAAAATAATAGAGTACCCTTTTGTAAATCATTTGGACATGTACAGTTCATTGACTAAAGGTTTTGTGTTGTGAGCGCCAAGTCGGTGGAAACTTTCAAGTCAGCAATAATCAAGAGTTACTACAATGCCAACTGCCCACAAAGTTAAATACTAGTATTGTTTTCTGCTACGTACAGAAACAGAAATACAGTTTCACGGCATTAGGCTGAATTTCGAGATCACACACTACGCCACTTACATCAAGTTAGAACACATAGATCTAATTCTGTGCAATAGCAAACAAAAAGAAAACGACGTGCAATTGCCAAGTGAACTAAGATCTCATGTCCCTTTTCATTTTATACGAAAAATATTTTGATCTATACTGTATTATTTAAGTCAAGAAAATCGTATCGTTTTCTCGTATGACAAAAGTATAAAATATGATGACGTCACGAGTGACGATGTACTTTCCATAACCAGTTTTGAACTCGCGGTGTTTCATAAAATCATGTTAAGATTACGTCAGTTTCTTTCCAAATTAGTAATACCCAGCATCTTTGTAACCGATATATTATTTCTCTAATATCAATATATAAATACTTACGAATCAAAGTGAAGTCCAACATTTTTATCCTCCATTTGATGATCGCTGGAACATGGGATCAGACTGTCCACAGATATTGACATTCCTGTCGAGAACCGCACTCTTCGGCTTCTCTTGTTCTGACGTCCGCCTTCATTTTTCTCACTTCCGTCGTCAACTTTTATACATGCTAAAATATCCGCGCTTGTAAATTTATGAAATCGTTCATTTGTTTTGTGGCAGTTTTTCTTTATTTTTGCCAAGAGTGACGTCAACTCGTCGTTCATCCATATTTCGTCAACGGAATCTTCAAGATTAAATATTTGTTGCTGTTGAGAAGTTTCGAAATTTTCATCACACGGATCACGTTGCACATGATCAAACACCTCTTTAATTATGTCTACATCCATTCTACATGAAAAGAAGCTGAAACTATTCGAGTCACCATTTTGGAAGACGACCACGTCTTTCACGTCTCAAAATGCTGAATGTGAATGTCCTGTTAAACAGGTGACGTCATACGTAAACAACTGACGTTAACCTTATTTCGCGCAATTTTCAATTAATTTTCACCTGGCTTTTGAAATTTCATTGTAAATTTTAGAGAAAGGTGGCATGTCATGAATAAGTGTATATTTACAACTCGTTAATTATGCTTCGGTCATGGTGATTTGGATCAGTAGCGCACACACGCCAAACCGAAAATCTTAATTACGATTGTAACATCTCAACAAAAGCCGTCAAATGATCCCGAGTAATGTCTGATTTTTCCTAGCTGTCATTATGGCCTTGAATGAGTATCGAAAGCGGGTAGCTTTGGATAAAAACAAAACAAAACAAAAAAAAAATTAATAAAAATGAACAATATTTAAAAATGGCGCTTCATAAGAGCTTCTGATATTGGGATTTACTTTTACTAGGAGATTTTCTGCATTCTTTTATTAATTGCAAGTATGTTAACTTCTGAACGCGCTTTAACAACATAAGAAGATATTTTAATGGCCTCTCAATTGTGATGGGAATCTTAGTGTGTAACAAAAAACACACACGCAAGAAAACACTAATATCGAAGTCTGTATCTTTCTTCTTTTCTTTCGATCGTAAATTGTTCACTCTTCCATATCTTTTGTCTGTTATAATTCTTTCGCTTTTTCATCATTTGTATTTCTTCCACGATCAGTCGTGGAATATTCAATTAAAGTTAGTATTTTAATGACTTTATTGACGTCAGCTGAAATAATAAAATATTGTTTTTTCATCTGTTGGCATTCTCAGTTTACAATTTTTAAAATCAACAATCATGCGACAATGACCGTTCCGGTGTCTTAGTGGTTAGAGCGTCCGCCTAGGATGCAGAAAGTTGCAAGTTCGAACCCCATCGAGTCATTCCAAAAACTTACAAAAATGGTGTTAGCAGCTGGCTCGCTTGGCGCTAAGCATTAAAGGGGACCAAAAATCAATGGAAATATAGAATAAAAATAAAGGCACTATAGAAGAAAACCTTATTCTGAAGTATTTCCTGCGACCTTAATGCTAATATTTAAATATTGGCATATCTTCAAGAAGCTGAATTTCCGTGACCTCGTATGCAAAATGTCCGCGCCTATTCGATTACTTTCGTGATGTGACGTCATATTAGCGACTCCAACATCCCGCTTGGGAGTTGCCAGAGTAAAAGACAATGCCGTTTTGCGTTGCTTACGGGTGCAATAGCACATTAAGAAAATGCTGTGGGCAACATTTTTTTTTTCTATACCGAAAGAAAGACATAAAGTAAGTATGGATACATTATTGCAAGCGAGTCGATTTCANAGCAACACCACACAGCACTCTTTGCTCACTACATTTTCAAATGAATGGTACGAGAGGGATCCTGAAAAAATGGAAGTTCTAGGATACGCAAATGTTAGGCATAGACTAGTAGTTGGCGCTGTTCCAGACATACCGTTGGATATTTTAAATCATGAGAAAAGTGTTAAACGTGTGAGTTACGAAAAAAGGCAGAAGGCCCAGTAAACGACCACAAAATGCAACAATTAATTCACAGATCTTTTATCTACACCAGCATTACTAAAATTATCCATAGCCCGACACCCAGGACCCCATC
The DNA here is from genome assembly GCA_003401595.1 of Venustaconcha ellipsiformis. Taxonomy (NCBI): domain Eukaryota; kingdom Metazoa; phylum Mollusca; class Bivalvia; order Unionida; family Unionidae; genus Venustaconcha; species Venustaconcha ellipsiformis. The sequence continues at coordinate 5,313 of QKMX01345338.1, read as the reverse complement.
TAATTTTAGTTCGGGTCCATCCTGTATTCAATGTGAGGTGCCTGTCGGACTTGTCGAAAAATAAAAATGTTTGTCAGAGGCTACTTTGATCGTGCTGATGAAATGAGTAAACAGGCCCGGATTTTGGCCTTTGGGGGCCCTGGGCACAACCAACATCGGGGCCCACAGCTATCCCGCCTTGTCCATATATATAATTACATTACTATTAACAACACTGAAAGTGAAATAAAACTGTAATATACGGGGTCCCTTGAGCCTAGGGGGCCCTGCCTGTGAAATCAGACGATAATATACTGGGCCCCTTGCGCCTCGGGGGCCCTGGGCACGTTGTTCACTTTGCCCAATGGATAATCCGGCTCTGTAAGTGTATTTTCAAGATATTGACATACATGCCTTAACACGGCACAATCTAAATCAAATCACCACTGTCCAATGTGAAATTGAGATCTGATGTTATTCAAATGAAAGCTTTGTTAAAAATAAGGTTTTTAACCCCCATGATACTGTCGTGTTTTGAGAAAACAAAATTTTCAGTAATCTTAAAAATTTAAAATAAAATAAAATAAAAAACAAATAACAAAAAAAAAACACTTTTAGTCTATGCCTGTTACATGTAGCATGTATAAACTGTAATCTGTAATGATTGAAACTGATATAAAACAGTCCCTAGGGCAGTTTAAATAGCAGCGATTAAAAAAAAAAAGAGGTCAGGTTTGAAATCAAAGTTTCACATTAACTGGCTGACAATAAAAATTGGGGGAGACGACTACTGACCCCACCCCCTTGTCCCAATGTGCTAGCATCCATGGGACGCGCCATTTCTCCCTGTAATACGCTTTTAATTATTATCTCCCAGGACAAGCCCCTTTTTCATATTCTGGTCAGCTGTGGCTAAACTGCAAAATAGCCACAGCTGACCAAAATATGAAATATAAGCACCTTTTTATTGTTGTACTGTTCTGATTTCAGGTCTTAAACAGATTGTTTACACACAATTCAACAGATATAGTTATGAGTATATCTCGGTAGCAGATTCAACATTTTAATGTGCATCCCCCATCTGGTCTCCTCCTGTCAGTATCGCTCGCCATGCTTCTGCATGTATTCGAAGACAGGATAGTATTGCATCATGGGAACCTTATCAGATCCATCACAGCTCACGTATTTATTTTTTTTATCGACATATGTATTCAAGGCTATTTAATTTTGTCGTTACAATCTCCGAACATGACAATGTATTCGAGTCTATTTAAATTTGTCGTTACAATCTCCGAAAATAACAAGGAATATGCATCTTGCAGCCTGATTCATCTCTCTCATATTTTTTTTTTAAATCGATAATTCAAAGATAAAATCTTGCTTGGTAAGTTTATGTGTATTTCTAGAACTACATTTGAGGGGTTTTTTTTCACGACCCGAGTTTGTGAAAACGTTTGCCACTAGGGCGGTATAATGGGTTGATTGATCTGAGTTGAAGAGAGTATGATATGAAATCAGTGGGTTACGAATTGACATCACTTCATATTTATAACGTATGTGAACTGTGATACACATAAACTATGCAATTGGCTTAATTTCACAGACGTTGGAAACCTGCGGCGACAATCATCCAGATTTACTGTGGGAAATAATGTCTCGGGGGGTCTGTTAAATGCCCGCAACCTCCAGGGATTGCTGTTTCAGGGGAGCTGTTGCATTTAATTTACGTGATGTAAGTTCCCTGAAAGAGTGCATTTTGTGCAGGATGCAAAGGCAGAGCCTAGTGAGAAAACACCTTTACGCATGCGAATAAATTGAGAGTTTCGAACGGTTGAATGAGGCACCTAAAATCGATAGAAGATTTCTGGTATGTTAATTGTCACATGAAACATTTTAGCCGGAACATTTTCAGGAGCAATATGGCTATTAATGCAAGAAGATACGTTGATGATATGTGACATACTGTACAAGTTTAGGAACCTCTATATTAAATAAAAATATAAACTGGACCCTGCTTAATGCCATAATGGTCCAGGACTAGCGCTTGATGCTGCATTGAAGTTATAGGGTTTTAGAATTCAATCTGTTAACGTGACATGTTTCTGATAATTGACACTGGAATAACAGGTGGAATCCGAACACCGCTAGCCATGTCTGCGAAATCGCTAAGTCGGCTTGAACAAAAATGATCAGATAAAAATCATAATGCTTACGAAACGTTAAAATCTGACTAATTCATTATGTGCACAGACAATAACAACCTCTATAAGAAACGAATCAATACATGCATATTAAAAATTATTTGGGCAAATTATGAATAAATTAAATGGGTAGGATAAAAGATTTTGCAAATTACGATTTGATTATCATACCGGCTTTATTTTCGAAGTAGATTTGTAGACTTTGTTACACTTAAGGGACTGTTTCAAAGACTGCCCGTTAACTTCATCAGTACTAAAATGTATGTCCCTTGCAAAAGACGATGACTGATGATTACAAGTGTACAAAATCAGCAATACCAAAACTTATATATATA
>QKMX01345327.1:9919-21452 GCA_003401595.1 Venustaconcha ellipsiformis | reverse complement strand
TATATATATGATATTCTGAAATTCCAACATTTGATGGCTATGACCTGCAGATCCAGTGTTTTGACTTACACATATTCGAAGGAATTTCAACTTAAGAGTCTGAAAACAGACTTCTTACCAGAATTTAATTACCAAACAAACTGTGTTGCAAGTTGAGTGTTGACATTCTCGAACTTGTTAAAGGGAATATTGGTGATGTCTATATAAGTCACTTTGATCAAAATGCTGACAGTCAGTAAGTGGATGAGAAATCTAAACAGTCATATACCAATCAAACAAAATGAATGCTTTCACCAAACTGATCAACAGCGTAAAGTCAATGTATTTCCCATAGTACAGAAGCAGCAACATCATGAGTGGTAATAACACTATGAATGTTATGCTAAGAAGACAAACAAATGTGGGGATATCTTTAAGAACTCACAGTGTAAACTTATGGTTTGCTGTTGTGGCCTGATGAGATTTAGTGTGGGAGTTAATGATTCTTTCTTAATGGATGTGGTTTACTAAGAGTTATACAAATATAGGTCAGAATTTTACTGCATGAAATAGTAGCCATAAAAATAGAATGTACTTATGATGCCTTAAAGACATGTAAGCACAACAGTGGCTACATGTTGCCAACAAAAGATAATGTTTTAACAATATAATTATAAGGAATTGCCAGAAAAAGTAGAACTTGTTCAAATAAATGTAAATATAAATCATCACAACCAAAAATATTAACCAAGACAGTAAAACAAACACAAGATGCAATTAACATGCATATACCTGGGACTTGGTAAATCCCCTGTTGCCCATAGAAACCTATGGGTACTGTCCCATGTGATGGCATGGGCATTGCTCGGGTACCGCCTGCTGCAATTGTTGGTTAATATTGTTACAAACAAGATCCTTCCTGCCTGACAACATTAAGTCTCAGTGTAATCAAATTGAATATGCTAGTTTAATGGCAGTTTTAACACAATACTGGCTATAAAATGCTGATAAAATGAACACCAAGTACCTTCCCATGGGCAAACTAAAGTAACTGCCAGGGCTAACTTTAGCAGGTAACAATAGTTGAAATCTGTGCAATCTATTGAAACCAGTTTAAGTAAATAATTCATAATTTTATAAATGTGTGAAAATAAGGTATTAAAAATGTCTCAAACAGCTGAAAGAAAATGACAACTAGGTTTGCATGTAGACCCATAATTTGGCCACTGGGGTGGCATGTAAAGATCATGCTTATATGAAACATTCCAATACAAATTTAGCAAACCTGCTGACAACACCACGGGCAGTATACCACCATCTGACAAATATTCCTTTTGTGACAATGTGACCTTGAGAAGCTCTGGTGAGATTATTAGGTTTTTATTAACTAAATAAATCGGAAATGTCTCACTCGCCTTTTAACATTGTAGTAACATTGCCAGTAATAATCATCTGGGTAATATGGTAGCATCTGGACGTGGGATTTGACACCTGTCTGTAAACTTCCTCTCAGTCCCGAATAAACCATTTGTTCAGACCCCCACCATTATCTCTAGTGTTACGTACAGTCAGACATAAGCAGAAATTCTGAAAATAGATATACTAAAGCCCCTCCCTAATGACAACCTAGATCTAAGTACTGAGAACACTGCTGGCAAGGAGGGTTGACTTGGCTGAACATAACTTATGAGACACTGCCGTTCAGTCTTTTATTATTGAAGAAAAAAAAACTAATGAAGGTTCTAAACAGTTATCTAAATCTGCATTGCCTACGCTGACATATAAAATTGCACACACGTGATTCTATCGGTGGTAGGCCGAACGTAACGTTTTATAGTCTATCGCACATATAATTTTTTAATGTAAATCTACTTCTTTTGGAAAAGGCAAGAATATAAGAAGATATTAATAAAACACCCAATCACAGTAGTTTGATCTGTGTTATTAATACATCATAAAAAACAGTAGGTGTTGTGAAAAAGTTTAAAGTGTGCTATAAAGAAGTTTAAAATGTGTTATGGATAGGTTCAGATAGTGTTATTGTATTTTATGATGAATTTCAAAGTCTGTTGTGGACAAGTTCAAAATGCATTTATGGAGAAGTTCAAGGTGTATTTATGGGGGAGTTCAAAGTGTATTATGGAGATGTCCACAATGTATTATGGAGAAGTTCAAATTGTGTTCTGGAGAAGTTCAAAGTGCATTGCAGTGCACGCAAGGATACTAGACATAAGTGACATGTATATTTTACAACAAGTCAATGACCAAATGAGATCATATACCAATATGCAACTGCTAGGAAAGACAAAAATTATGAACACTAACCTGGGTTGACAGAGTATGGTAGGTCACCAGGAGCCCCTTGGTCATATGCTGGACCTGATGGCGCTGATTGCTGAGATTCTGTAGCTCCTGGCTGAGGGTAATATGGAGTTGAAGTTGGGAATGAGGACATTTGTGTGGCTTGAGTTGAACCTGAAAAAAAAAAAAAAAACATGGGTAAAACTAAAGATTGTGCATGAATTAGAAATTTGATTATTTGACATTTATATTATGAGGGTTCAGAAGGAATATACATGGCAATATTGTTGGCAATTTTCTATACAATTTCTTCAATTACTTGTATGGTGTACATATAATTATTGTTAATACAAAAATATGAAACTAAATAAATAACCAATTAATATTTCAATTTAACTAATTAATAATATTAAAAAATTACAAAAAATAATGATTAATTAACTCAACATGCTAAATAACAGTTCATCAGCAATGCAAATAATATTTGAGTTGATTTCTCACTGAATTTCAGGTCAACATCTCAAAACAGATCTAACTTTACTGAATTCATTTCATACATGAATAATTTAAACATAATTCATATTGATATACATTCATATTGATATACAACACAATGCCAATCATTTGATAGATGCTGAGAAAGACTGGCCTGTGTACATGATCATCCCAAGTTCTGGAATAGTTCATTTTTAATACAAGGAAATTAAAGGGAGGCAACTGCATTATGACCAATTATAGCAGAATAGGAAGGCTCATCGCTCCTTAATAGACAAATCAACTCTTCTATAGGTCATGGCAGAGTAAAAAATATTTGATGTAAACAGACAGCCATTTTTAGCATGTCTTTAATGAGATGTGTTAGACTCTATGTTGATCTGAACAGTGTTGAAATACTTCATGTGCAAAACATATTGGTTACCTCTAGCTACATCTAATAATACTAACCTTAAAAGTCACCAAGCTACCAACATAGATGCTGTGTGGAAAAAACTATACTATTCACAATTAAATGAACTATTACTGCTTAACATAACACTTAAGTATAAAATTTGCAAATGTTATGTATATGTAATTAAATTACTTGTGTGTTAATTCTCTTTTACTTCATTTAAATTTCCTTACATTTTATTGTAAGGATAATAATTATACTGGATTAGTCATTTTTTCCCATAAATTCAGTGTTCTTTTAGCCTGATTAGAATGCAAAAATATTGCTTCATTGTAATTTTGCTGAACTTGTTTTAGAAATCTGGTAAGCACAGAGTGAAAATCATTGGTTGTAATCAAGGTCATAGACCTACATGTTAGTCAGAAAAAATGTTTTATTTCTAAATTGTTTTCCAGTGTGGGAAACAGATTCTTTATTTGGCTATAGTAGCCTCTGTGATAATTGGCATTTTTTATACTGCGTTGCTCAAGTTAAGTGACCAAGTGCGCTATCATGTGATTTAAAATCGTGGGTTAAACAGACATTTTCTAGTGGATCTAGTCAGTCATAAATTATACCATTTGATTTGAGTTTTTTATATAAAATAATGTATTCACCCTGAAAAATATGGATCTTATTGAAATATTTGGATAAAACATTTAGAAAAAATTATTCAGAATTCAAAAGCCGGAAATATATTCTTGTTGACTCAAGGAAGTGTTGATACATCAACACAAACTGGTTATAGAGACGTCATCACCTTCCATAGTGGAACTTCATCGAGATTTAAACTTGTATTCATTTAGAACTGTTTAGTGATAGGACTTATATTTTTCAATTCTACGAATAATTTTTTTGATAATATTCACAAACCATAAGTCTTAGTTTTCATTTTTACCTTGTTTTCTAGGGAAATAAATTATTTTGTGAAATTTACAAAGCTTGTTGACTTTAGTTTTTTCAATTGTTACTTCTGTACAAGCCAACAAGTAACATAAATGTTTAATAATATGCTAAAAATAAAAAGCAAAAGTACAACAAATGTTACATGTAAACCTTTCCAACATATGGTTAGTTGTTTAAATAAACTTACTACAATATACCTTCACTACATTATGACAAGACATGTATGGACATGTATGCGAAATACACAAGATAATGACATACACACTTCCAACAGTATCACTAAGACAATCTTCATCCATTAGGGGTTTTTGCTCCAACATAAAGTTTCCCAAGAGATGCGACCTTATTCTGTGTTTAGTAACATTAGTTGTGAAGATGATTACAAGCAGAGATATACAACCTACATGCTTATGATGAAAGGGAAATATTTTAACAAAGTTAGTAAACAATTACCCAGTTATCTGGTTAATACGCCAGTCCAAATTTTATTATTAGTACAGCTCTCCCTTATTATAACATGGCATTTTGGTCCATAACCACTTCAAATGTTATGTATGAAAGTGCATTATACTGAGAATAGTGGTATGCACAATAACCAAGTCATAGTTAGAATACTGGTATGTACATAACCATGTCATAATGAGAACAGTGGAAAGTACTTAACATTTTACTGAGAACATTGGTATGTATATAACCATGTTATAGTAAAAATAATGGCATATATACAACTAAGTTATAGTGTGAAAAGTCATACATACCAAAAATGTGTCATAGTGGGAATTATCTAAATCTGTCAAACAATAGTGTTATAAAAAGGTATAGATTAAAAGGACTAAGCTAAATGTTGTTTTCTTTCAACCCATTTTGTCATACATTGGATTAGGTCTCATGTCCATAGCAGTACCATATTATAGCCAGAATCATGTTTTGAGAATGATGTCATACTGATGTTATAATGATGGAGAGCTGCACAAGTGTCAGAAGGTTAGATGGTGTAATGAAGTCTTATGAAAATATATGAAAGGTGATGCAAATTAAATGATGTCAATAAATCCAAAAGGAGACCGCAGAAATTCATATTCAAGTTTTGAGCAAGTAGTAACAGTTATTATGGCAGCTGCCTTCAAACGAAGAAATATTACAATGTACATGCAAACCAATATATATCGATATGAGGTATTAAAATTTTTAAAAAATTTAAAAAATGTGTTCAAAAATGTTAATTTTAGAGAGAAGCAGACATTGATTATATTATATGTGCCCTCTCTAAATTATTGTTTGTTCCACTGATTACATGTGTTCTACTTATTAATCCAAATAAGCTACATAGACCCTTATATGCCAGCACAATGGCAGATCTTGTGTTTGCAATCTGTAGTTGGATATGACTGACAAGTAAGCAAATATAAAAATAAGGGGTACACTAAACAAAATCAAGATGACAAACTGCAGTGTGGATGTACATAAAAGCTATAAGTGTATAGTACTGAAACAAATGCCTAATTCATACAAAGAAAAAGGCTACTTTATTTCAACAGAGCCAAACATGCTTGTGAAAATATATTTATCTCCCTTGAATTATCAAATATATTTATCTCGCTTGAATTATCCATCAGTAATGTTCAGTCTGAAGTGCTACTTTTCATACAATGGTTTTGTAACAACACTATATCATACAACTATGTAACTTTTGAATAAAAATGTAGTCTTATTGACAGTTTTGTAGATAAGCAAATTTTATAATAAATTGTTTCTCTGAGAATACACAACCATTCACATATACATTAGGAATATAAGCCTGCTACCTCCCTGATCAAGGCCTACTAATGAGCAAACATTTTTCTATTATGTCCATATCCTACAGACCAAGATCAGTAACTCTTGGCTATTAACTGCCTTGCCACCACTAGGTACCACCAGTTTCAAACTGCGAAAACTACCAAAAAGGATGCCTGCATAGTAGGGTAGTTGGAACATTCATCAAGTAATGTCAGAGAAACCTTAATTTACTTTCAAATTTGCTTGTTCCTTTAAATACATTCGCCAATTACATTAACATTAGGAGAATAATTAATTTGTGGAGGGAATGCGGGGCATCTACTATACCCCAGATATTCCTCTAGGGATAAAAGACTCAATTCCCCATGTGAACAATAACCTGTACTCCTGCTTTAAGCAATGCAGCTTATCTTCACATGATCCATTACTGCTCTTTCATCGTGGGGGAGTTTCTGTGTCTGGGACCAATATGAGTCTGGTTTGACCTGGTCAGAAAGAGGTCGATCATCCAATGCCCCCAAAAAGCACAAATCCAATAAAAAATAATAATTGAAGAGACCATTCTGTATGAATAACCTGACCATTTCTGGACAGAACATTGGCATGAACACTGAGTCTGCTGAGAATGTTTCTGATCACTAATGAAGACTAATAAACCAACATGCATATGTTGGGTGATTTAGTGCCCCTATCTTAGAGGGTATAAGTCATCTCTACAGAGTTGTCTGACATAATCAGGACTGATTTTCCAGACTTTATTGTTCCATCGCTGTCAGGCATCTATGATCACTTTCATTTCTAGAATGTTCATGTGAAGTGACTGTTCCCTTGGTCCCCATTTGCTGCTGACTGTATTGAAGCCTGCAAGAATGTGAGATCTCCAACCAAATCTACCGGTGACTGTACACATCATACTTTCTGGTTAGTGTAACTCAAGTAAAATTCTTTTTGTGAGCTAATCATACCTAGTTTGTGATACTGACCTTCTGGTGTTGTGTGTTGGAAAAGGGGCACTACTGAGCCAGTAATGTCATTTGTAATGGATTCCTATAAAGACAGCCCAGCAAGATCAGATCTGCTGCAGCATTCAGTAACCAGAAGAGTTGCAAAAACTCCTGGTGAAATCCATATCCTATTGGAGGACATGGATAAAAAGAAACAGCATCAAGATTGGTTATATACCCAGGTGTCTTCACATAGGGATGGGTAAAGGTTGGATTTGTCCCAGTTCACTAGAAAACTGATAGGATTTAAAAGGGACTTTTAAAAGATCATTTCTGCCATTGAGGATAACAGCCACCTTTGCTGTTGATGTTGATAAGAACAGGATCAAAACACAAGCCTTAAATCTGGTCAACACCTAGAGTCTGATATTTGTTGGAGGACTCAAAATTGGTAAACTTTGTCAGGGTAAGCAAACTAAAGAGATTTTCACTGACACTAAGTGAATAGGAACATGAAAATAGGAATATGAGAGATCCTGATTGATTGCATGCTAATCTATTCTGATGGTAAGTTAGATAGACCTCCCTGTCTCCATCCTTACCTTCAGCAGAAAATGAATTCATTGAGGTGATTCAGGTCTATGATCAGCCTTGATGGCTTTTGTATAAGGAACATTTGTGAATAAAACCTTTGAGATTATTGCTTCTGTTAACTTTTCACCGCCCATTTGTCAATAAATTGTATCTCCTGCTGAAGAATATGGTCCTTCTCCATACCTGATGGGGCAACTATTAGACGCTGAGATTAATAAAAACAAGGCAGTTGGATAGATGATATATGAAGCTCTTCCAAAATGACTCCATCTGTTTCACTGAAATAGGTTCATACAACATCAACAGAACCACAAGAATCTAGTGCCCACCAGTTGGTTGACTAAGGGCAGTAGATGACTTAATGCAGCGTCAGGAAGTGGGAGGCCCTGATGTGGAGAAACTTGGTTTCTTACCTCCACTGTAAGATTCCTTCAAAGACTGATAAAGCTCTTGTCTCGTGAACAAGGTTGTGATCTGAATGACATTGAGAACTGTGTCAATTCTCATGCATAAGTCAATGCATATGTCACAGAAAGGCTGCTGCATCTAATTGCAAATTTAACATATCTGCATTTGTTTCCCCCCAAAACTGCTTAAGTCATAGTGGTCGAAGGCATCATCATTGTGAGTTTTGGTGCCAGAGGGACTCTGGTAGCATCACCTACAGGGAACACAACCACTTCTGCATCTGAATATATACTTCATACATCCAAATGTGTCTTGTGTACTTATCACCTGATCTCCTGGCATTTTGCTGTGATTTGCACAATAGCCAACCAGATACATTTGTACCACAAATTGCACATACTGCAAAGAGAAGAAGAGGTATATTTTATGCAAACCAGGCAGAACTTGTATGTTTTCCCTTGATCTGGTATTTCTTGCATTTGCTGCATTTAAAAGTCATATTTCTGAAAGATAAAGAAATAAAGGCAACATTTAAATAAGGTTGTCAGTGTGTTCATAACTCATTCAATAATTTGCTAATAACACCTGTTCAAAACAAAGGGTGTGAGCTAACAACTATATGAGGAAAGAGTTACAGGTCAACATGCATTAACTGTAGCATGTTGCACTATGGTGTCTAAATAGGCTAAGTACTAGAAAGTGGTAAATTTCATAAAATATCTGCCAAATTCAGAAAATAATGTATATTCACGGATTAAAACTAGTCCAAATAAATCCCAAGTTATGAATGAATTGCTTGAATTTCATACATAAGGACTTGAATTATTAGAAGGATTGTTCCGTATAAAGTTCTATACATAAGTAAAGCTTAAAAGCTGGTGACACCTAATGGTGGCAAGGGGAGGTAATGTGCAAAAGTTATTGCCCTTTGTCTATATGATATAGATTGGAAAGGCAAATTTTCATCTTTAAGTAAGGCTCATTCAGGAGGTTGCAGGCTTATATTCCTGATATTAGTGTGATCAGGGAATGTATTCAACAATGAAACTTGCTTTAGTAAAATGAGTTGTATACCACAAGTATAAATTTGCATAAGGTGACTGATGCAAGCTTTTCTTAAAAAAAATAAAACAAAGCTGACAATATTTTCACCTAAATTTGTTTATATAATTAATGCATTATCATTATGTTGGGTTTTTTTTCATGGCAGGTTAGTGTATGAACCAGCATGTGAGAAGGTCTCTCAAGAGATTTTGCTCCAAATTGTGAATCTTATCTTTGATCCATATGTGAAAAAGATTACCAAGCTGAAAATGAGTAGTATAATTTTTAAGTTTCCTTCTTGCGTTTATCACAACATTTTAGTAGGGCATATATTGTGATGCCCTTTATCTCTCTGTCCATTTGTCCATCTATCTTTCACCACATCTCCTAAACTGCTGAAGGAATTTTTTTTTTTTAAAAACTGGTTGTGCTTCAAGAAGGGATGAACATTGGTTGCTGACCCAATACCTAGGATATATATGGATCACAAGACAGATATAACAAAACAAATCAAATTATAATGACCTTTTCAAATATTTTCCAATTACACATTAATTATGCAGTAATTTCAGGTAGATGCATCCATTAGATGAAGGGGTTTGTACACCAGACACACAGTGAGACATCAATGCATACGATAGCTAAATATTGATGGTCAACATATACCATATTTCTTCTAATACACATGCCATGACATTACAATTTTCTAAGATAAGTGAATCTAGAATACGTAACTGAAACAGACTTTTGATTACAATTGTTTAAGACTGGTCAGTCAAAATTCCATTTTGATAAAATACTATGTGCTTAAACATGCTATATTTCCACTGATTTTCTTCCATTTAAACTCTGAAACTAATTAATGTGATGTTTCTTCTCTTTTCTTTGTATTTCTGGGAAGGTCCTAGAAAGCAGAGGAAGTATACAGTGAGCAAAGCTCATCCTGTGTCTATATTTAGCTTTATTTTCCTTGTCAAGAAAAGTGAGAGAAACTACTAGGAAACTACTAGAGAGAAACTACTAGGAAATGAACATGGTTATTTCTTAGAAGAAATACAGTAACTTTCTACAAAATTAATGACAGAGTATAGTTTAGTAAAAATATAATTCCAGTGCATTATTCTTTAGTTTCTGTAATACCTGAGTATTCATATGTTGGATCTCGAAGCGGGACACTCTCATGTTTCTCTGGTATTTAGAAACAATAATTAGAAAACAAGAGAACATGCTAAAAGCAAGACATTAGTTAATAAATTCAAATTCACGCATAACTGGCAGTCATGATAAACTCAGAATTTCAAGTAAATGGCTTCTCTCTCCTGTCTAAATTATTGGCAGTCGTGCTGAATTCAAAATCATGACAAGTCATGATGAACTATAAAAGATATAATGAGCAATATATTTTGAGCTTTCATTTACCAACTGAGTTAGCAATATTTATGTGAAACATATGGGATCCTATTTTTGGTCTTTACGGTAAGAAATAATGGGATCTAGGCCTGCCTTCAAGTTATAAACAGGCTCATGAGTTTTCTGAATGCAATAAATGAGAATTGGTGTAGTTGGCTGTTTCTGAGAACAGTTAATAAAACATAATTTTGAATTTATCACATAATGTTAAGTCAGATCAACAGCTTTTAAACTTTAAGGTACAAAAAGTTTTGAATATTTTCATTAAGATTATTGTGTACAATTTCAATAATCATTATGCTATTTAACCTACAGAGCAAGTAAAATAATTCTTGTTCATAAACTTTAATATATTTTACCATTACAAAACGTGGCTTCTTTGACCAACTCACCCTATTTTCCCCCACCTTTCACCCTATTTGAAAGATGGCAGAAGTCATTTTTCTTGAAATTTTCAATTCAGCATGATTGCCAATAATTTGCTGCTGTCAGAACTCTGTCATAAAACTATCTATCCACTTCATTTAAAAAGCTATAGCCTTGAACAGTTTGTCCAGCCTTGTAGGAATTTTAGCACAACTCGAGGCACAATTGCATATGTATGCTCACAGTCTGACTTTCAAGGAATTCTAGATCTCAATATAACTCATGCTGAATGGTACAGGCTTACGGAAAGGGGTATGTGTTCATTTTGACAAAGAAGATAAAATAACTTAAATTTAGTACATTTTCAGTATAAATAGCATGCACCATTATATAAAACGTTCCAGAATTTCATTTCTTTTGCAAGACTTTTCACTCTTTTAAATTTGACTTCTTGCAGGAGCTGCTGTGGAATGGGAGGAATCACACAATCATACAACCTGCATGCAACATGTGTTTGAATGAAGATTACTTAGATATGGATCTGTAATTGGAAACTGTACTTAAACATGTTAAACAAACACTAATATAATACATTTTACCATATGTACCTGCTTAGAAGCCTGGTCCAACTGCAAACTAGATTGATCCTGACCTTCTGTCACATAACACATGGGCAGATCAGGGTATATAAAGTTGGCCCTAATGATCACTCCTAATAAACCACACAGACTCAGATCTGACTGCAGATTATGTGACAGCAGATCTAAAGTTTGCTGTTGGATCTGACTTGTAAACAGGTATATACAGTACCTGATACCACACACACACACACACATGCACATGCACACACACACAGACACACACACACACACAC
>QKMX01345319.1:12085-22304 GCA_003401595.1 Venustaconcha ellipsiformis | reverse complement strand
TATATATCATTTCTATATGTAAAGTATATTCATTATTTGACACTTTGTTTCATTTGCTTTCAATATAAACGAGAGAAAGATGTTATATGTTCTGTATTTAATTCACATCCATCTGAACATTAATGTCAAGAATGATATTTTAGAGTTTGGGGTTGTAAAGATGAAGAAGAAAATTACCTTTCAGGGATAAAGGTGATAAGGTTTAAAATAATATATAATTAAATCAACAATTGAACAATGTTTTCTAACAAGTGATATACAATGACTAACTCTGGTTTGTTCATATTATGTTTATAATCTGAAGTAGACGAACCGCCGTAAGAACAACGACTCTTCTAAACGAACGACCAGGAACATGTTTTAAAAAGCTTGTTATGTAAGTTTAGGACTGGACTCTAAACGTATATTAACAGACAGCAAAAATGACAGTTATCACTTGTGATTACTTCAAAAGCGATTTACTTTAATGCGTCTCACACATGGTTCGCAGAATGTGGGAAATGGCAAACAGACTAAACAGAAACATAAAAAAATCCTTCTTATGAGTCTATTGATATTAAGTCTAGAGAGTTAATAAGTATAAACAATTCGTATCACATTTTGGTACAGTGAAGCAAAACTTTCTAGAATATTGGAAAGGTCCCCACTAAAGAAACCCATTGAATAAACAATACGCCACCCCTAAAGCCCCAATACAAAAGAAGAAAAGCAAGGAGTATAAATGATTCATGGATACTAATACCCATCCTGGACTACATGAAAGATTACGTCAATTTATAATTATATCATGTTTAATGATTTTGTAAAGAATATGTAATACGCATGAATGAAAAATGTATCATATTTGACTGGATATCAATTATCCATGATAAGGTTTGACATCAATATCTTACGTGCGCTGCATTTCATCCTTGTCAACATTGTTGTTTGTGATAGTGTGATGGGGCAAAGAGTGTAATGGTTTCAACGGCAGTTAATATTGAAATCTGGAAAACCCAAACAACAGGATAAATGAATGAACAAATAAATAAATACATAAATAAATAAAAAAAAAATAAATAAATTAAAAAGATAAATACATAAAAAGTTATATCTGGTTAAAAGAAGCTGTAAATAGGTTATGGGAACGATTTAATTCACATTGTACTATAAGGGATCAAAAGGGTTTTAGCTATCTGGGTTCAAGATAAAAGTAATGTTTGAGACGCAAATAGTTTAATATCATTAGATGATCTGGATCAATGAAAAGGTACACATGAATAGATGTGAGTGACTTTCTGCTACTCAGTTCACTCAAATCGATCTTTTGTAGGAATGTATTGAACGTATGATTGTGTAATAGGTAGTTATGGGTGATGTTCAGCAGGTGTTGATGTTTTGGTCAGTCAATATGGTGAGTAAGGAAGCTTTCGTGCGGGTTAATTGGTGCGGGTTTTGGTCAATAAATATACAAGCTGTTCATTGAGTCCGCGTGTCACATCGGTTAGTGTTCTGGCCAGTATATGCGGTTTGATTTTCAGTAGGTACAAACGGGATTTGGATGTGTTCACTGGTCAGTCAGACTACATGTTGGTAAGACGATTTAAACGTTGATTAGTAGACTTAGGTATTGGACAGGAAGTGTGTTCATTGATAAATGTAGTTTAAGCATTACATTTCTGTTATAATTTCATCAGCCAATTATGTTACGCCAAAGATTATAACTAAACTTGATTTTTCTTCTGTTCCCACATCTACAATTTTTGTTGAGCCAATCGACAAATATAAACTGCCATTGGCCCAATACAGTTCCATGTAAATAAATATCATCTCACTAAGCTAAACCAGTGGAATAGTTTAATGTAATGTTTAAGTCCTTTTTACCTCAGTGGATCAGGTTCTTCCCATAGATATGATTATATCCCCTTTACAAAATATGGCTCCAAAATGATAAGTTCCCAATGATTCCATACAGTCCGGTTTAACCATATATTAGTCCTATATAATGATGATTAGTCGCTTGGCCACATTGGATTAATTTATAATTTGATAATGTCTAGTATTTGCTGTTATTGTTTACGTGTCACACATCAGTGTAAATTTTATATATTGTGTTTAGTTTTGGCAGATACATCTCTTAAGTGTTGCGTAGTATATGGTTTTGTATTTGTCAAATTGTAAATAAAAGCTTGCTTTCAATGAGTGTGACTCGCATACTAATAAAGGGCATATGATATATTTATTTCACAGAACGTATGCGGTGAGGTAAATGAAAGAAGAAAATGAAGAACACAACGTAAGAGAATCATCAATAGATAGAGTGATAATTGGTACAGCGATATCAGCAGGTATGAACAGGTCAAATATTTACTCACCTTTCAGAATACCTAAAGGATTTTACATTGAAATATAAGAACAATAACTTGAAGTATAACACTTAACTCCATTGTATACTATCTTGCCATATTTGTATTTATTATTGTGTCCAAACGTCGAATATAAAGCAATTAAGTAATTCCAATTATTACATAAGTAACATCAATTTTTGTCTGCACTTTAACAACAAAATAACAATTCTGCTCAAAGAAATATACAGAAAATATGGATACTATGTTAAGTGTTGATAGGGTAAGTAAACACATCAAGAGTTTTGCAACATGACCTCGTAGCATAATTAATCCATGTTCAACGGCATGTGAAATTCTGATGTCGTGTGGGGAAACCATCTAAAGGTGATTATAAACAATGCACAAGAGGCACCAAATTTAGCAAGTTTAAAATTGTTTTCAGCAGATGAGGAAATGTATGGAGACAATATAATTGCAGTCTTTCCTAAATATTTCCGTGAGGTTTGATTATCTTGGCTTTCTGATATTCTTCCCCTTATCAAATCTTTGCAGCAATGTTTTAATGAAGTACGTCTTGTCAAAGATTATCCATAAATAGTGGATTAAGCTTATTCGTTGCTGAAGCGTTAGTCCGTAATGTCACAGTAGTAGTATTCTTTTGAAATTTCGCCTCGTATAAGGATCCTGTAGGTTGTAGTGAGTTTATTCCATGTCGATTAAACAAGCATACTTTATTCCGGTTAAAGATATTTTCATTTCGTTTATTGGCTACAATGCTATGTTTCCTCCGTCGCTCTCACAACATCATTATAAATCGGATGGTACAAAATGGTGTGACTTTTCTCGAATCGTTGCAGAAAAATAACATCTTTTTCGATTTTTGAAGCGAAATAATGTGCCCTTTAAATTATGTTATGATCTGTGACATATGCCTTCTGAAATCTTACGTTAAAATAACCCATGTATTGAACCTATTTTAGATTGTTATTTTTCCTACGTGCTGATTTATATAACATTGATCATTGTTGGAAATGTTGTTCATTTACTTGTGTCAAGCAAGTATCACTAATATCTGACCTGCTCGTCATATGATCCCATTATTTTGGAACACATTCATATAAGAAAATAAATCATCCTTTGTCTCATACACGCTGACATGGTTATCAAATCTGAATCAGTTTCACATAAATTACCTATTACCATCATTCTTAGTGATTTGTAAGTGTACTCAATTCATCTTTTTATAGCGTGTTTATTTTCATGCATTTTTATATTTAACACAATAGAGATATACATGCTATTACTGGCACTTCCTACAGCTGTCACCCTTCCAATCATCAGCTGGAGTGGGGATACAGTTTGGTGGGGCCTTCTTGTTAATTTTAACACTCAGTGTCAAGATAGACTTTAAGACGAATTTCTTGTTATGTCCATTACCCATAACAGAAGCTAAATTTCATCCTGAACGTATGATTATGATTTTATTGTAGTGGCTATTTAGACGTAATTGAGAGAGATATTATGTTCATATTCATTGTAGTCTGAACGAGGATATGATGATTTGATGAGAATACATTCTCAATGTCGTCTGATATTTTTAATAAAAACAATGTTAATTACATATCAAGTGTTTGTGTTGTTTGTCTTTGGTTTGAAGTGATTTATGTGTTTCTTGTTTTGTACTCTGTTTCTTTGCTAAGTCTCAGGCTGCCTCGTCAAATATTCTTCTTTAGTGAAAGATTATATTGTAACAATTGACAATTGGATCAATCGGATGTCAATGAAGTCACTTGGTAGAAAACTTCACTTCAAGGTATGGTTTTAGTTGATGATGATATCATTGCTACACACAATGCAGAGCATTTAATGTGTTTGGAAATGGATGTGAATGAACCCTATAAAGTTCTAATTGACCGTATTATCTTTTAAAAGCTGAAATAATGGCGAGTTCCAAGCTCTGGGTGTTTTTGTTTTCGTTTCAATCATTGGTGGAAAGTACCAGCTGGGTTTGTAAGGAAATTTGTGTGTATTCAGGTCTTGGCAATAAATGTTTCATGTCCAAATAATGGTTGCTCTCAAAATTGGTTTCCCCATTGTTCGGGAGTCGTCATTCGTGACTATTGACACATTAGCACAAGTGCAATTTATTTAGGTCAGTTGATCTTATATAGAGAAAATAAATTTTCTATAAAGTATTTAAGCATATTCATAACGCATTAACCCTAAAGATAGCATCTTAAACACAATCCCTTCTAAATGAATGACCATTAATCAATATATAAAGTGGATTTTTGGTGAACTTTAGGTAGTTTGTGGTTGTGTATTATAAGGTCATGATAAGCTAAACACTGCAGCCTGCATATTTGGTGGAAGCAGGATATGGAAAAACCCTGGAGACAATCAACTACCACCGTAAAGCTACTAGCAAAAGTTCTTATATACTCACGATAGCCGAACAAGGACTCCAAACCACCTTGACCGAGGTAAAAGTTCAGTGATTTGTAAAATCAAGCACATTATACTATTAACCACCATGAACCCCATCACATAATGATGACTACATTGATTAGATACCATGTAGTTTCGGTTTAGTCAATACTGATAAGATGCAACTGTTTGAACAGCTAAGTCTATGATGCTTTTGCAAACACTCCCACATCTGTAAACCTATTTTCTACAAAACACTACTGCATAACTAAATTAGGCTACAACTTGATATAAAGCTGATTATAGGCAGACATGAATACTCAGCTGATTTTAGCTTTCAAATGAATGTTCTTAAAGTCCTGCTAACTTGAAATAATAAATGATTTTAGTACATGTAGCTGTGTACGTACGAAATGTCATTACTCTCATTTACTATGTACAGTGCATACAGAATCTCAATGTGCATGTACATGGTACAATGATTCTTTTAGCTTATTTTAGGGAGAAGAGTTAAGTTACTGCTGATATTTTCTGCGCAAATGTATGCAAATCTGCAGAATATAATCTGTAAACCACAGAGACTATCGCGCGGAATACGGAAATAAATTTGCTATAGCTGTCTGTTATACATATTGCTAGCCAATATTCTTTGGCCTAAAATAAACAGAACATTTGCTTGTTCGGAGTAGAATAACGGATCTTTTTGATCTGTAGGGTAAACGCAAGTAATTCACTCACTCGTTGAGATATGTGTCCGTCAATATATATCTCGTGGGTGAAACTATTAAGTATTTTCATTTACTCGACGAAATATATCCATTATTCATTCAGACCCAGCAACTTTAAAATCTGATTCGGAGTTGCTTTGCTTGAACTTTCCCAAGAAATCGTATGTTAACTGCACACGTTACATATGATGTTGTGGTAAAGGCCCCAAGCAAAGCATATTGATATCTTTGCGTGATCGCCCAGTAAATTTATGAATACCAATTGCATAAAGTTACTGAATATGCAATGTTATAACTATGAGCATAAAACTAAACATTAGTTACACTTGCTTGGAAAGATTGCAAGGATTTGTGTATATTGGCAGTGAATGGAGTAACACAGTGAGGCGGTTGAGTAGCTAATATATGGTTTGGACTGTCGTGATGGATATATTCACGTATAACCATGCTAATATAGGAAGATATCTCTCGCTGGATGTACTTTCAAATATATTCCTTTATTGATTATCAAAATATAGATGTTTACCTAAATTATTTACTGATTTGATGTAATGAACATATGCTAATTTGTAGATTCAGACTTTATTAAAATTACACATAGCACTCAATTTGGGTGTAACATTGATTTCATCGACGCCATAACTGGAGACAACTTCGTTGCTGGTCTGCTGTAATTTTGTTTATTAACCACTTCCACGATCTCATCTTGTTCGTCGTCGTTGTTAAGTAGAATGTCCTCATCTGTGCAATCAACCGCTGTAAAATATAATTGGCGATTATATCGATGGCCATTATATTGTATGCGTAAATATTAGCAAGTCGTCTCATCAAATCGAATATTATAATATATTTTTATCTAATGTATTAATATAAGATGAATAGCGAGGTAAAATGTCACCAAAAAGTTAATGTTCTCAATTATGGCGAATTAACCGAAGCAGTGTAAACATGTAAGTCGGGGTATAGTTCTTATTTGGTCGATGTTATTGTTATACAAGTTGACTCTGATAAGATTCTGCTAACAATGGCGGAAAAATAAACTTAATTACAGAGCATTTATTAGCATTCAATAACAATTATGTTATAATGTTCGCACACAATTGTTTTACAAAAGCCGAAAAGAACTTATAATTAATCATCGTAACTGAAGGTGATTCTGTCAAAGGTTTATTATGATGTTGCTGATTTTGTTATTCCATTTGCAAATCTCTAAACTTTTGCTGAATGTATCTTATAATGTCTTGCAGAAGCTGAAATTGATTTAGATGTTAGTTCCTCATCTGTTTCTAGATTTACCTCAGTCATAGACCTAATATGATTCTTAAAATTAATACCAACACCTCGTCGGCGTCTGCTATTTTATTTTGGCGTGACAAGATCAAAATGTTCCAACCGATTATTTTTAGTACGGTTGACGTGGACTATTACTAAACCATCTGATATAGGTCCGTTAAAAGTTTCATAAACAAATCTATGGCTACGATTACCAAATACTGTTTGAACTCCTCGCACAACTACAAACAAATATTATCAATGTTTCTGCAAATTATGTAACACTTTTTTCGTTATTCTTTTTTCGAATAATTCCAAGATTGTTCGCCTTGTAAAGATCAAATGCAAGACGAGGTTGAAAGTCATCTTGTAATGATACGTTTTCAATATTACCTTCAGTATCCGCGCAGATGATATGATATACTCGTTGTCCTTCTGGTATTTCATCACAAAAAAGTGTAAATAAAATTTTTCTTCAGCATGTGAACTGCCTCAGCATGATCATCTTTAACGGTGATCTATAACCTTGTCCGTATTTGATATGTATCACCGACTCTAACATATTTTCCGCGTGCAAGTTTTTTTTGTGATGAACCTAATAATACTCTTGCTTGTTTGTGCTTGTCAGATTCTGTGTCATAATATTATCTATCATTTTTATTTATCTAACTGATTGTTAAGCTGGCGTACGATGGGTTATCGAACAATAAATTAGAGATATAATATTAAACTATTATAATAATGCAGAAATTGCGTGATATAGATCAAAAGTTTTATGGAACAACCTGTACAAATAGTCATTGCTTTTGCATGATTTGATAACAGTTATAACGTTGATGATCAAAATATTTTAGCAAATTTTAATTACGAATTTGTTTCATCTTTTACATCTGATTGTAACGCGAGAAATTACAGCGCATAAAAATATTAAGCTAATAGTGTGTATCATATTTTTGTTATCAAAGTTACATGCACCTCAGGAAGATATACTTCATATAAAATCTTTCAAATTGTAGATTTCACTAACGAGATAATTAAACCATATCTAACAGCTAAATCAGTAATAATATCAGCTGGAACAAATATTTCGTCAGTCGCGGATGAAATACATTGGGAAATAAATTTAAAAAATTAGGAATTAACGGCATCAAGATCAGGCTTGAAATTCAGATTATTAAAGAAATTTATTTCACACAGAAAAATATAACGTACTTCGCTGTAGCAGCGCTAATAGCGCTGGATCAATTGATCTGCCCCCCCCCAAAAAAAAAATTTATAACCAAACAAATGTTGCTTAAACGTACCAAACCATGATAACAGATTGTCTCCTGTGGGCTATTCTTTCTGCGATGTTTAGAGAAGAAAAAATGCTGCTCGTGTTGAAAAATATTTGCCGTATAAGCAAAAGCTAAATTTTAATAGCATTACATTTCCAATTGCGGAAACCAATTACCAAACTTTGAAAACAAAACGAAATTTCAATAATTGTTTTCGGACTAAATGAAAAAGATTTTTTTCCCCTAGATATATGTAGCATTTGATGCACAATATACAACAAACAGGCTGTTTTAAAGAAAAATTACAATTTGAGAAAACACTTTAATGGCCTAGTTAACAGACAATATAATAAAAAAATACAATATAATTATGCTACCGTTGTTTACAAGGCTTTTCTAAAGATTAAAAACGGAAAATCACCTAAATATTGTGATAATGTTAAAAAAACTACCAGGAGAAAAAAGTATTAAAATTAAAAGTTATAATAAAAACTTAAGTACTTTTTGTTATTTACGCTGATTTAGAGTATCTACTTGTTCGTGTGGCAGGCACAGAAAATGATCCAAATTAATCGAGCACCAGAAAAATAAAAAATGGTCCTTGTGGAGTAGTTTATAAAGTAGTTTTTTGCGCTAACAATAATTTTTTAAATCCAGTAAAATTGTATTAAAGTAAAAATTCTGATGTATAGTTGCTAAAAAAGTTAATGGATGATGTTAATAAAACTTTTGAGAGATTATCTGCAACAGCGACAATGAAAATAACATCCAAACAACAACTTCATTTTAGCAAGACAATTAATTGTCATATCTGTGAGAAACCTCTGATTGAAGATGATATAGTGTGCGTTCACTCTCTTATAACCGGCCAATATCGGAGAGCAGAACACACAGATTGTAACCTAAAATTTCATGCACCAGATTTTACTCCAGCTGTTAAACATAAATTTTGTGGTTATAATAGTCATATCATTATTGACGAATATGGCTTAAAGTAATTAAATCTGAACTAAAATTAAATGACATAGTAAAATTTGTTATAATTTATTTGAAACAATTTTTAAAATTATATGTATGTTACGCTTGGCAAATTACGCTTCATTGACAGTCTTTACTTTATGTAGGCACCTTTAGACGACTTTTAAAAAGTTACCTTGGTAAGACTACGTCGTTCCGTACAAGTACCACGGTGACAAGGCAGATTTGATGAAATTTCTTTCCCCGACAAAGATAAATTTAAATTTCAGTTAAAAGATGACAATATTGCACATAAAATATGGAATAAATTTGGTTGTAAGACACCTGGTGATTATCGTGATTTATATTTGAAAAGAGATGCATTCTTACTGGCAGATGTGTTCGAGTTTTCGTGAAGTTAGTTATGCGAATAATGGATTAGTCCC
This sequence comes from Venustaconcha ellipsiformis, assembly GCA_003401595.1. Classification (NCBI taxonomy): domain Eukaryota; kingdom Metazoa; phylum Mollusca; class Bivalvia; order Unionida; family Unionidae; genus Venustaconcha; species Venustaconcha ellipsiformis. Next base: position 12,870 of record QKMX01345319.1, on the reverse strand, counting down.
ATGTTGGTATTATTGTACGCAAGGATTTTCATGGGATGCTCTGCTGGATCTCTTAAATTATGTTGATATATTTAACTTTTTTTTATAAGGAATTCGCAGTGGAATTATAAAGGAATTCGCAGTGGAATTATACGTTATAACAAAAAATGTGCGGTAGCTAAAAGTACATATTTAAGACATTGCGATAACAATTTAAAATCAAATTATATTATTGATTTGGAGTATCATAATTTGCATGAATTTGCTATGGAAGAATCATTGCTAGTACAGGATTTTATTAAATGACTCCAAAATGAAGTTCTTAAAGAAACTGAAAAAGTTACCAGAAAATGTCAGTTATTTTGTTGAAGTTGATCTCGATTATCCTAGTTAGTTACATCATCTACATTGTTTTGTGCAGAGTCAATGATGATCGATTATAGTAATTATCGCCTGAACAACAATCAATGACGCCAGCAAAACGTTCGATCGTTAATAAGCTACATCCGAATTACTTAAATAAATAAATTACGTGATACATTACAAATATTTAAAACAAGCACGTCATGCTGGGCTAATCTTAAGAAACGTTCATTGCGTGCTAAAATTAAATCAATTGCGGTGGATGGCACATTATATTGATTTAAATACCAAATGTTGTGCCTTTGCTAAGACCAACATTGACAAAAAACGTTTTCAAGTTAATAAACAACTCCTTGTTCGGTTAGACGATGGCAAATTTCAGAAAGCGAGTAAGTATTGAAATTGAAAATGATGTATAGCGCTGAAATAAATTGGCAAACTAT
>QKMX01345313.1:18624-34196 GCA_003401595.1 Venustaconcha ellipsiformis | reverse complement strand
CACACACACACACACACACACACACACACACATCATTTATGATGTATCTGGATATTGTATCATATGTTAAACCAGTGTGAGACATAGATATCACTTTTTTGATGTAAACAATTCTTTCATCAGCACTAAAGTTATGTGTTAATACATTATTGTATAGCTGCATGAAAACCATGGGGATCCATGGTACAGATTTTCATTTCAACCAGAGAGAACTGCATACCAGTGCACTGATGCATATGATCCATGTGGTTCTATAGAAAACTTTTTATTTGTTTTATATCATTTGCATACCTTGCTGGTGGTACACATTCTAATAGAGTGTTTCAACCTCCACCTTGTGAGACAGGATGTTTTTATGTGATCTCACATAAGATACTTTATGGTTATTTACCACCAGAGAAAATCTTTTGATGGAATGTTGTCTACATAACAAATATTGACCCTATCTTTTTTATAAATATAGACCCTTTATTTTTAAGGTTCATGTACATTTTCTTAGCTTTATCTTTGTTTAAATCTTTTACAAAAGTTTGACATTTTTATATTTTATCTTTTGGGACTACATCTTTACGCTTGTTTGGAAGGGTTTATTTTCCTGATGTGTTTCACCAATTTATCTTACTTAGAACATAACATTAAATTCTCATCATATTGCCAGTATTGTGCTCATGCACTGTCAATGATACATACATATGTATACATGCATACATGCATATGTACATACAGACAGACAGTATCAATTATATGTGTCACATATGGAGGGTGAGTTGTCTTCAACATTTATAAGTTCAAATTGCAAGGTTGAGATCACAGGTAAACATGGCTTATCTGTGTGTCTGTATCCCAGTAACCTTGCAATTGTTGTACTTGAATTACTATTACTATTGAGTCCTACCTACTTGCTGTATCCAACACTGAAGGTGAAGGTCATCCACCAGCCACAAGCTTGGCCATATTTAATTCATAATATCATTAGGAAAATAAACTTCTAGTAGAAAAAAATTAAATGGCAGTGGTAAAGAGAAATGGGCCATAGAATGTATTTAAGACAGAAATATATTGTATAATTATACATTATAAAAGTAACGTCATCAATTATTGATGCACAGAATGGTATGTCTCCATTGTATGTCTTCCTTACATGATAATGTTTCCCTGCTTTGTTCGATTCAGTATAATAAATGGTTTGTTGCCCATGTTTGCAGGAGATGTGAAGATTTGTTCACCTGTGACAGGTTATGTTCCACTTTTGGTTTGTCTTCATGGTATATGACTTACCTTCGGTGAACAATCCTTCATATATCCCCACTATCAAGAGCAATAAATGCATGCTATACTCTCAAAGTGAGCACACATGCATGTTTCTTCTGTATATATGTTACCCAATCATATTATCTTAGGAGAACTACTACTACCTTACAAATCCAGCCATCCAGGTTAAAATCTTATAGATAAAAAGCTTAAAGTTATCTGTGTACCTTGGTGGCAATCAGGCAGAATGATCTCCTTTTGGTACAGGATTAGCACCAAATGCCAAGAATATCCCAGTTACTACTTCTGCTTGTACTAAGAAGCATGCTGCTGCCATGAGAAAGTTTGCAAATGCCAGAATCAGCTTTTGGAAGATAAACCATTAAAATCTGGAGGAATCTTTTCACTTCTATGGAAAGTAAACTCCATCTATATTTCCAACTTTTCTATCTTTCTATGCTGACAAAGTTCTGCTTTTAAAATTTTCTATCACTTTGTCATCTTCTCACATTTAATAGCAATTTCATGAGCAGCCTATGTGACTTCATAAGTTCAGGCTAAAAATATTATTTTCTGTGTGTTCAAGTCTCTTTGCTTATAGAAAACTCTTTATATTTGTACATTTCCATTACAACTTACAACCGGTTACATACAGGTGAGTTTTCTGTCCCAAGGAATTCTTAGTATCTGGGCACCAATCTTCAGTCATTACCTGTACATATTCTCCTTGAGCCTTCATAGAGGTAGTATTGTAAATTGATATATGCTTTAAAGCCCTAATTAGGTCATCCACTAGCACTAATTCATATATGTGTCACTTGATTGATTTTGCCTGTATAGAATGTCATTGGGCCTTTTCCTACAGATAAAATTGTCCCACAATGTATATTGTTGCACCTACTTTGTAAGTATTTAAATAATGGTGCTTGAGTTCCATTTTTATGAGCAGATGTTTGTGTGTAATATAGAAACTTACATATATTACTGTATAGCTTTCACTCTGATTGGACTAGTATTGGTAAGTTTTCTATACATGATTTACTCTGTAATGTCCTGCTCAAATATGTTATTATAAGTGAAACTAGAGTAATGTGTATCAGTATAGACAATCCATTGACCTTCCTATTGGTAAGCTGTAACTAGAACTGACCTTTTGTGCTTGCTGTTCGTACTTGTAAGTACTGTAAGTGATACTTCAGTAATTCTACCTGTACAGGCAGTCAAATGCATTATGTCTACATTTTGATGTGGCTGAATTTATTATTTATTGTCCATTTTCTAAATATTCATCACAATGCTCTAATATACCTGTACAGGTCCTGTGTGCCCCTTCACAGATAGTTGCCTTTGTGGGTAAGTCAGCAGGTATACTTTGCCTGCTCATTAAAAAGAACACTCACCACACTGCATATATTGCAGGTCTTCTCCATTTTGTCTTGCAGATTTAAACCATAGATGAGACCAGTCAGACAATCTCTCAACATGCAACTGGTTGTCACCTGTGAAAAACATGTTGGTCTTGCACCTTGTGAACAGAAGTCGATCATAACTGGGGGGATGAAAACATTTGATTACACACAAGGGCAGCAACATGGATAACAGCAACAAGCATCAGTTATAGTCTCCCTTATCAGAATTATGGACTGGATACATGGATCAATTATCCAGTAAACCATTCCAACCTCATAAACTAGACAGTGTCATGCCACCCAGGTTGTCCATGTTGGCCATATAAGTCTGATTGTAATGACCACAATTCAATCTTACAGTATCAAAATGAACATGTTCAGGTTCCATGCATTTCATAGTTCTGCCAAGATCTTCATGAAAAGACTCATCCTGCAGACAATACCCAGTCTATACAGGCTGTACTCTTGGATCAGACCTACTACATAATACTGCCAGGCACTGACTATGAAAGATGTAAGTTTACATGGACACCCTCATAGAGCTATCTTCACCACATGATACCTCAACACTTCTGGCATATGATGTCCATTTTAGAGTCTCAATTTTCAAGAGATGTCTTTAAACTCTTTCCCAAGCCACTGCCATCCAAGAGACTGTATTCAGCAACCTGGTAGAAGTGATGGGATCTGACTCATAAGTGGCCACCATTATTGAAATTCTCCTCCAACTACTTTACAGGTAGAGCTGGAGATGTCAACTTCACTACCTGTAACCAATGAAACTAAAGTTTTCTCATAATTATTAGATCTTGGATGAGTAAACTGTCTTGCAGGATTGTACTGAAGTTTCCAGCCATATCTCATCAGACTTCTGTCCTTCAGGGTCTAACATTCTAACGACAGGTGAAAATTATCTACAGAAGATTCTACTTTCAATTGCTTCCACAATTGAAATCTTTATAGGTCACCACCACAGGATTCGTCATTGTTGGTGATCCTATTGACCTTGACTGACCTCAGAATTCAACTCTGTTTCTATTGCAAGGGAAAGTATCCTCTTGCTCTGCAGATGCATGGACCAGTTACATGGATCAAACATCTCGTAACCCATCCTAACATAATGATTCAGACTGCATCCTTCCCACACAGATGACCTACTTTCATTTTCGACTGGACTAGGTCATATACAAAGGATTGTTGGGTCCACAACCACAACATATACATAATAACTCACAACCTCAGTTCAAGGTGTCCCATGAGTAATAAGGAGGTGACATATTCATAAGATGGTCCTCTTTATAACAGAGACACAAGATCCTATAACCATAATAGCAGGTAAGTAGTACAGAAATGGAGATTTTGCCTCATTTGTTACCCTGCGAGTCCCTGGCCACCTGTCTTAACCTCTGGCACCCATGACAAGCTATCCCCTCACACAGTCCATAATATTTTGGTTACTTTTTTGCAGAGTGGTTGGTAGTGATGTCAACACCCATGTGATATGAGTGTGTCAGTCATAAGGGTTAGAGTCATGTCCCCATAGAGTACTAAATAAGGTCAAACATCCCCTTCTGTACTACTCTGTGCTAGTCTGCAGTGATTGATGAAAGGAAAAATCTCTGCAGAGAGAGTGCATGATGATATTGCTGCTACTCAGACTGGCAAAAATCAATTTTATGGTAGTAATACATGTTTCATGAAGATTGCATTTTTTACTCAGTTTTTACTGTTTGTAAATCTGTGACCACATGGTTTCTTATTTATGCTTGGAGTTGTCAGTGATTTCTGCCAGCACAGTCTTGAACTGAGCTCCTGAGACACCAGTTACTATGGAGAAAGTTCTACCAACAATACTAATATGTACACCTACAATGGTAGATATTGTCTTGATTCCAGTTAATGCAATTTTTTGCTGAAGCTACCACCATTTGGAGCTACTTTTGTTTTTTCCCCATTTGCAGCATATTTTTATCAAACTTGTATCTTGACACTGAAAACTAAACACAAACACAAGAACTGAAAACCAAAAAAAATCCAAAAGACAGATACAGAAAATAAAAACCATGTGGAAACCAAAGACCAAATATAATATACACAGAGCAATACTCTAGCTATGGCAGGTAAAGGAACAAACAATGGTGGACAATGTGCACAAAGTGATACACTAGCTATGGCAATCAAAGACATAAATCAGCTGACAAAGCAATATGCTAGCAATAGTAGACAAAGATACAAATAGCGGCAATGTATACAAAGCAATATACAACTGTACTAGCAATGGCAGGAAAAGATATGAGCAAATGTCAAAGACACAAAGCAAAATACACTAGCAATGGAAATCAGAGACATAAACTACGTCAGAGACATCGAAGCAAATACAACCCAAAGCCATCAAAGCAAGCAACAAAATTCCAAAATTCACCCTACTATATAATAAGCAAACAATTGGAGAGATACCGTAGACTGTAAACAAAATACAAATGTACTACCATATACCACCATATATGCTACATTCCAAAGTATGGGTCTTTGTGTGTGAGCATTACATATACTCCAAGAAAATACATATGAAAGCAATCTGATAACCAACATCTTCACTGTTGACTATCTACTTGGACACAAGTGTCAGACATTTGCAGTCACTCTCCAGGGTATCGTACAGAAAACCATCACAGCAAACCACAATGTCCACCAAATATCTGTATTTTGCCCACAGTTGGTCTTGGTAGAAATGGAGGTATAGTATGATTGACAAAGGAGGAGATTGAATCCAACACAAACCATTGAGCTCAATCTTCATAGGAATCGCAAAACAAACTTAATTCAAGTACACCTTTAGTTGCTGTATTTGTAACAAAAGTGGATGCATCCAAAATTCCTATAGAACAATTGCAGACGTGTCTGGCAGATTTTGATTGATGACTACTCACCCATGGATATATACTCTATACTACTGACTATGAGCATGATTTCTCTGGTGTTTTCGATCAGCCGTGTCTAGTGCAATACCTGCTCAGCCAAGACACAAACTGTACAATAAAATCATTTCTAAATTAAAAAATGTGGAAGTTCGCAAATCATTTGAAGGCCACCTGGCAAACTATGCCATTTATCCAAACACACACTTGTGAGAAATGTTTTTTGAACCCAGATGTACAACCATGAAGATGCACTCATATAGAAATATTGCTGTATGAATGTTGACCAGGTGTTGAAAATACTGGAAAACTGCATAAAGCATTGCCAACAAAGTGTTGCAATTGATATCAACACATGAGAAAAAACTGTTTGTTCCAAAATTGCACAAGTACTCAATGCAGCAGTACAGTGTGTGGACATGATAGAGAATGTTGCAGAAGTGCTAGAAATTCCATTACAAATTGCCACAAGATTGTTGATTATGGTGCTGTTGGTGGCCATTCACAAAATACATGACGGAAATGGTGTTCAACATAGAGGGATTCACTTGCAATTGTTTTTCTACAAACTTGTTGGAGATATACCAACCATCTAGTACATCTGCAAATATTAAAACATGTTAAGTTTTTCCATTTAACATCATTAAGTATTTTACACGCAAGAACTCCTTGTCTGGTTCTGCACATCCAAGGTGCTGCAATCTTTGCCTTTGATGGCAGACATCATTTGTATGTGGGTATTCCCATTGGGGTTTTGGTGTGCCCTAGTTGGTACTTTTTTATTTTCTCAGAATTCCTTTTCTTTTTCTTTTTGTCCAAATTAATTAACTCCCACTTGCACCAAATGGATCCCTAAATTCATGTGCTTCCAATGATAGTCTGCTGTGGCAGATGTAGATTGGATTTCTCAATGCATAGGATATGTAGTGGCAAATTTTTGGTCTGGAGATTTCGCAAGAATGATCACAAAGACGATGGTGCTCAGCATACCATTGGTTGTCATAGTGGCCATGCTCCATGTTCTAGATTGTCTTTGGTAGATACAAGCATGGGTGGTATTGTTAACTTGTAGGGTGGTATCTATGTCAGTTCCAAATTTTGGTATTGCAATACCTTGAGTCATGCAACTACATAAGGTTTTTGTTGGTTGGGCCATAACAACAGAAATTTTTGTGTCTGTTTGATAACCTGAGATTCTCTGCTGGCATGTTCTAGTGGTTTTTGCATTTGTTACAAACATTCTGCCAGTACTGCTTGTTCTTTTTGCATCATAAGAAGACATTCTATTTCTGCTCATTGTTGTGTAATTTGGTGTATATATTCAGTTCGCTCTCATTCGTCTTTGTTTCTTTGCTGGACTACTTCATCTCACTTGTTGTTTCCTCATAGCTAAAGATCTTTATCATCCATCATTTATTGGCAGTCTCACATGTATGCAATGGAAACTTTTTGCATGTTGTTTGTTTCTTCAGTTGGAAATGGCAAAAGACATTGGTTTGCATTCCATACTTTCCAATTCCAGTGCCATCAAACAGAGGATGGTTATATCTGATAGATATCTTGGTGCCAATACATCACTGGCTTCCAAATCAGCTTTGGACCAAATACGTTGTGGCATACTCACTTTTCTTTTTCAAAATGTCAGCAGATTTGCATGTACACCTATGTGGGTTTAGTCGAGCACTACCACAATAGAAGTGTTTTCTCTTTCAGTGTTGGTAGGTCTTGCTGTATATTTTTTTTCAAAGATCTCCACACAATCTTCTGATTTTGGTATTTCCCCTGTATATCACATAGATTACTTTGGTTGCCTTCAATAGCAGTAACAGGTAGCAAGGTATAGTAACTGCTAATGTTTGCCATTAGTTTTGTATTTGCTGTATCTAAAATAGCTGATGATAGAAATTTTTCAATAGTTTATACATCTTTTCTACAACATTGGTGGCAGTTTCCATGGTAGTCGCTTCTGGCAACAGACCCTAGGGAGACACTTCAATATGGCAGATCCTTCATTGTTTTATTTCTGGGTTGGGAAGTGTTGTTCCTAATCATTTGCAAAAATGAAAAAAAAAATTTGCTACATTGTTGCCAAGTATTTCTTGTACACCAGTGCATTCCATCTGGAATACAAATTTATAGTAGAATTTTCCATGACATGGTATTCCATTTGAGGATCCAACAAGAATGTTTTCCAGGAGAATGGATAGTCATTTGTTTCCGATACTTTTTTGGTTGTCCAAAATATGACTGGTGGAATTACGTGCAAGGTCTGTTTCTTCTACTACAAATCTAGGCAACCAGAGGTAGTCTTTGTAGCATTTATTGCTTAGAATCTGCGTGTAGAGATTGCAGGAAATATGACAGGAATTGGAAGAGTTTTGCAGTATGAGTATTGGCTATTTCTACTTTGCATATCAAAGTTGATGCTGGCATGTTTGTGTTTGGATTTTTTTAGCAGAATACATCAAGTACATGTGGGTCTTTCTGCAGTATAGCATGAATTGTACATTGATACAACATAAGTGCTGTGCCATTGTCAAAACAATGTGAACATACAGAGCATCTGGCAAACTGTTTTTGTATGCATATGTGTGAACATTGGAAACAGTTGCTTTTGCTACAGGTCAGGCAGCAAATGGTGAAGCTCCTCTTGCTCATGTATGTGATACTTGATTATCGGAGAGAATAGTCCAAAGGTATAGATCATCTGTGAATATATCAGATACTGCCTGCAATTCTGTTTAGAAGATTGTTGGGTCACCCTAGTCGAAGATAGCTGACATTTGCTATATCTGATGCAAGGTTTTTATGGTATTTGTCTTGTAGCATCATGTGCAGATCCCCAATGGAACAACTCATAACTATATCATGGGCAGTAATGTATGCATTTGACCAAGTCTATGTTGTTGTTTCTCTCAAGTAGTTAGGTAGTACAATAATGTTTCTGATTTCTATATCCACAGACAATGTTTTGTCAAAATTGGAAAACATTTAGGTAATGGACATTTTCTTTTTTGGGGACAGAAAAAAATAGGCACAGTTGTTTCTTGGGGGTTTTTTTTTGGTGTTTGTGTTTGACTTTTGTATTTAACTTTGTTTATTGGAGTTTGTGTTTGGTTTTTGTCGACAGAAAATTATACATAGTTGCTTGGAATTGCAGGTTTTTGTTGCTGGTGTTGCAGGTGATGTTTTGTCATTTTTGTGGTTGTTTGTGAGATGTGAGGTAATTTGGGAAATTATTTTAGTGTTCTCTGGCTTGCTCTAGGAAGGTAACAGAATATAATCTCAGTAGTTCACACCAGAGTACTTAATTCAAATGGAGACATCTTGATGGACCCATCTACTTATAGTTCCAACATTATGGATCAATATTACTCATGATATCCCCAACTTGCAAGGACATCATTAACTTGCCTTTCTTAAAAAACCTGCTTCCTCATTTGCATTACTTATGCAGGCAGAATTAGTGAAATATATGCCTTATGAATGGACCCAAATTACATGATGAAATATATGCCTTATGAATGGACCCAAATTACATGCAGTTCCATCATGATAGTACCATCTTTCATTCCTAAGAAAAGGCTCCCATCCAGACTTTTGTAATGAAATCACTATTTACTCTGGACACTTCAGCTCAAGTGCACCTTCATAAACCAGCACATCTTTGTAGTGGCATTTTCAAATGACAGAGCCTTAGTGTTGAGGGAGATCACACTTATTTTTACCTCTCAAACAGGAACATGATGATGTATCAGCACAGACCTTTCATCCTGAAATAAGTGGGTTATTTGCTCTGCATAACAAGTTATAACCCCTGTGCAAATGAATTTTTAATGCATTTTTGGTTCACAAGTTTAGAGCAATTGCCATAGGCATAGCATATGACTGGAACTTTTCTCTAAGCAACATTTTCCAGGCTATGGGATGGAAATCTGAGTTGACATTCTCCAGTTTTTATCTAATAGATCTTTAATCCCAAAGGGCTCGGCTTGATCTGGCAGGACCTATAGACATGATACAACAGGTCACCTTTCCAGTTGGTCAACAGCATCATAGGACATAGCTTTACAACTTCTCCAGGATATGAAAGAGGGAAAATATGCCTTTTTCAAATAGAACCTTTTCCAGTCAGGTTATCTACAAGCTGTCTGACATACCTTAGAGGTCCAGAGATTGCATTGCCATGACAAGTGGATGTATCCCCCTCCACCTCTCCATTGTAATGGGATTAATCCCCTTCAGCCTCTTACATATTTCCCTAAGGTATTTATGATTGGGTAATGTGTTTCAAGAAGAAATCAATTTTTTCTAGTAAAATATGTTTCTTTCAAAATACTTATTCAATCATAATACATATACACGCTCCCAGCCTCCCTGCATTTACATCCATAGATAGAGCAAACCTTCTGTTCCAGTAGTAACTTAGATATTCTTGGGATTTGACATCAATACCTGTACTAAGGGGAAATCACTGCCCAACTACCACCTAGGTGACCAGAGAACTTTTAACATTTTACTAAAAGTTTTAACCTAGGAGGGATGGATTTGTGAGATAGTAGTAGTTCTCCTAAGGTATTAAGACTGAATAAGTATTCTCGAAGAAAAGTGTGTTACTAGAAAAAAAATTGGTATCTCTAAATTCTCTTTTTACAGATCCTGTAAAATTAATCCCACTAAGAATCATATTCTGTGAAACTATTGGAAATTTCTTAATGCAGTGTAGATTGACATCACAAAGATTACTTGTAAATATGCATGCCAGCACAGAAGAACAATTGTGTACAAAAGAAACCTGTCACAATCTAATCTCTGCACCTGTCTGCCATTTATATTTTGAAATCCTGTTTATACAGCCCTCTATCTGCCAGTCTGTACATATGTTTTTGGTGTGTCCATCCATAAAGCCTTCTTCCCTTATATGACTTGGCATAATTGTACAAAAACTTTGTAATATACTTTTCCATGTTCTAAATTTTGTATTAATGGAAGATTATTTTGGGCTCAAAAAGAAGGTTTAAACTTTTATGTCCTTCATCATTGATAGTAGGAAATGATGACATGCCATCAAATAGTTATTTTTTATTAATGTTGACCAAGATCTTTCTGTACTGATAATTATTGTCTTAATATAAATCCAAAGTTTTAATTGAAATTTTTTTAAGAAAAATCCTTTTTCCCTTACATACATGTAATACCAGTAAATGTAGCCTCACTCTACCAAAAGGAGATCACTTTCATCTCAATTTATACCTGATGACTTTGGTTGAGCTTTACATTTGGGTTAGTTTCTGGGACACTTTGGGCTGCAGAGTCATGCACATTTTTAAAGTCATCTATCATCTGAAATACAACCTACCATAATTAAGTAAATTTGACCTTTCTATAATGCACCAATGAGTTTAGTTAAGTTTTGCATTTGGTTCATTTTTTGAGACATTGTTTACTGTAGAGTCATATAATGTTATTTATGTGTCTTGTGGTGAGTACACCAACAAAACATTTGATCATTGACTCATACAGCAAAGCCAGTTTCTTGGGCAGTCTAGCTGGCTAACTTAGCCTGCTACTCAGTGTGTGGATCTGTCTTGCAAGGAACTACTTTCTACAATAACTTTATTTACTCACCTCACTGGCATTCAGGGAAGTTTTGAATTTTGGTCAACTTCTTGCATATTTAGTTGTAAAGTCATCCAGCTTTGTGAGAGTATGTCTTTTGGTATGCATAACACTAGTTCAGAAAAAGTAGTTTGCTGTGATGAGGTATTCATGTTCCATAAGCACATTTCTCCACCAACATTTATGATGTCAGATTAATGAAATGTATGAAAAATATTTCCATTTGTATTTCAAATCACTTCAGTTTGAAATTTTCTTTTTTTCATCAATTTTTATGTCATGCAACAGTTATCTATGCAATTTATAAACAGTCATTTGTTGATTTCATTATAACAGACAAGTCAATTTAAATTTTGCATGAAACAAATGCTTATTTAAGACTTTATGTCTATGACAACCAGGTAAATTTCAGTTTTATATAAAACAAACACTTATTTATGATTGTCTCTGACAGCCAAGTCAATTTAAATTTTCAACTGCATACCTGCTGTAGACTTGGAAAGATCCTTATTTCTACCTTTTATTTCAAAATATTAATACTCCTGAATGGTTAACAATTCATTACTATGTGTAGGGTAGAACAATTTCAAAAAGCCTTGTAGCCTTCGTGACAACTGGACTGAAAAATCTTGATGCTCAAAAATAATCGGCTACAGTTATGACATGCTGAGAGTTCATTTATGATTTGCATAATGGCAAACACTTTTTTAGATTATTGCCATAACAAGGTGGTTGTTTGACTGGGCTATTACTTTATTCATTTGGTTGCCCCACATCAATATTTGTTGCACCAGGCTATCAAACAATGGAGTTTTCTACTATTGCTGTATCCTAAACAGTAATTTAATGAAATTGTTTTTTCTTTATTTGAAAAATAACAAAATTTTCAAAAAGTTTCATTTTTTTTATTATGGTGAATCCAGGATAATTTAAATGTTTAATTACCTGCCCTTGAAATGATTAGGAGAAATTGAGATTAACTTTTATTTGTTTTAGGATGTATGAGTACTGTGGATTCGTGTTTAATTTCCTAACACCAATTTTTTTGGGATTCTGGTGTTGCTAACAAATACTCAGATTGTAAAACAAAATGTATTTATTTGCCATAAAAATAAAACACATTTATTTGCCATAAAAAACAAAATACATTTATTTGCCATAAAAAACAAAACACATTTGCCATAAAAACAAAATAAATTTGTTTGCCATAAAAGACAAAATACATTTATTTGCCATAAAATGCCATTTCTAACAATTGCAATGCCATAGATTTAAAAGTACAGTACTCCCTCAATATAATTTAACTCAGTAAAGGGCGGATATGGTCATTAATCATATTTCATTATTTATTAACAATTTTATGTATAAAGTACCTCAGGTGCCCTTGCCAATTAGGCAATTCATTTTTTATGACTCCCATGAACAGTGTTATTGTGATGGAGTACTGTACCAACCATTTTGTGAAAATAAAAAATTATGATATCCAATAAAATAAATTTATTTACAGTAATTCATTTATGAAATTTGCCTTGACATAGATGGTGCCTTTGCATCAGCAACCAAATGCCCACTTTTTGTAAAATCAGAAATATTCATGTGGATAAAATTTCTAGGGGTGGTGTCAATGGCCAATTTTGGGAGATAAAATTTGTGTGGATAGTCTGTTGATCTTAATCTCAATAGCAATACAAACATTTCATGCTGGATTTAATTTTGTGACTGTTTTGTACAAAACAACAAAATTTTCACACATATTTCTAAGTTAATAATTAAAATCTAGTTGAAATTTAAATTATAAATGGATAAAGAAAGAGATATTCTGACAAATGAATGAATCAGGTCAATGAAAGAAATAAACACTTTATCTATATTTTATGGGTTTTTTAGGCTGATGTGGATGAGTCACTAGATTTTAAAGAAAACGCAGTTTGCCCAGACTGTGACCATGAACTTCCACCACAGTACACCAGGAAGGATCTAAGGGACATGACCAATGAGGCAATTCTCAGGATGCTGAAGGCAGAGAAGGTAAGTTCTCCAATGGATGGACCAACAGACAGACCAACCAAATGATGTCATTCATTGTCAGTCCCTCTTCGGTTTTTAATTGAAGCAAAAGATAATGCCTGTAATTTCCCAATGATAGATTCTTGCTTCATGATAAATCCATTCCCAGCTTTAACACTTTTTCAGCAAACTTTTTGTTAATTAGAGAAAATCTTGTCCAATTGTACACACCCACCCCTCAACTTTTATCATGTTTACTAGATAAATCTACTGGGCTTATCAGTTGGAAGAAAGACTGCAATAGTCATTCTAGTGCTAGCACAAGTACTGTATTGCTTTTAATGTGGGTCATAGAAGTATGTATTGATCCTTCATCTGATTGACTTTTATCTGTCTCCATATGTCTATACAGCTGTCAATATTTATCTATCTCCATATGTCTATACAGCTGTCCATATTTATCTATCTCCATATGTCTATACAGCTATCAGTATTTATCTGTCTCCATATGTCTATACAGCTATCAATATTTATCTGTCTTCATATGTCTATACAGCTGTCAATAGCTATCTGTCTCCATATGTATATACAGCTGTCAATATCTATCTGTCTCCATATGTCTATAAAGCTGTCAATATTTATCTATTTATCAGTATATCTATCTACTAACTTTACTCCATATATGAGATACAAAGCTGTGGATTTAATATGAGTTGTGGCAATCACTGATTGGGGAGTTACAAGATGAGAAGGTCTTGCTCAGATTATGCAGGTCATTATTAATGTCTAAACTTGGCTATGGTCATAAATCTCTCCTCCTTGATGCAGTACATGTCAGAAACTTCATCTGGCTATACATGCATCTAGAACTGCTCTTTCAGAAAGTGCTTTGTTGAGGCAAATGAAATATCACTTTATCTTGGACTTACTCTTCAGTACCAGTACAAATTATCTTCTAATCCATGGGCTGGCAACCTGTGGCATGTATAAAGAGGTTTTGTTAAGCATTCAAATGGCAGCCTAATATCTTGATTCTAACAGTCTTACTCTATTACTGGCGGCACATACTCATTCATTTTGTAATTAATCTGGAATAAAGAGTCATACTATGTAAAATAGGTTGCTTAATCCTGTTCTAATCCAGCGGATCCCACAGATGATGTACCTTTAAGGCCCCCAAAGCAAACTTTGTTTCCTCAAAAAACAATTTCATTTTATATTTTGTCATACAAATTTGTGCTTACTTACAAACAACAAAAAGTCAGTATTGAGAATATTACAAACTTCTATATTCCAAATCACTACATTGGTTATTAGTTCCCTTCTACAATTATAATTGATCTTTGCTAATTCAGAAAGTCCTCAACTAATCCATTTTTAGAGCAAATTCAATAAAAATCAGAGCTGTATAGAGACAGAGATCAGGCTGGAGCTGACAGTGAGCCAATTACTATAAAACCTCCAATTTACTGCAGAAATTACAGCTGTTTCAAACCTTTGAACTTCATTGAAACCTCTCTAAATTAAAATTCATCTTCTTATAGTTTCCATTTTCATTTTCACACTGAAAACCTTGCAAAACCTTAATTTGGATAATAAAATATTGTTAATGTTATAGATCTATGAAAACATGATTTGTTCATACAGTCAAGAAAAGTTATTCTTTACTGTTGGCTCCCAAGTCGCTTGGGTATAAAGGGTACAGAAAAACAGATATCACAGCCAAAGCTGCTCTGTAGTCAGCCATCCATTTCTAAATGGAAGATTCCTTATACGGACATCAAATCTTATGCAAATCAGCATGTTCTTTATACATGACAAAATATTTAAAATAAAAACTCCACAATCTTTGTTGCATTAGATCCACTATTGGAAAGTAGCTTCCCTTGTCTAGAAGAAATCTCCAAAATGAAGTGACAATATCCTGATAAAGTATCCAACTCCCACCTGAGTCATGCACACTTATTGAAGGTTGAATCTCGGTCAGAGTGATAACTCTGCTAGCTTCCAATGTCAGTGGAACACATTCTTCTTGAGAATGTCGACTAATGTGAGACTGAAGTATTTTGATTTAAACACAATAAAGAAACATGATTATGTACCTCATGAGAAAATATTGGACTTTCTGAGTGACTTTGGTTTATATAAGAAATTTTGACCAAGAGCTTTGAGCATTTTAGATCTTTTACCCATATCTTTTCTTTAGTATACTTTTAATCTTGATACACTTCATGTTCACAATTATCTTGCTACAGTTTTTGTGTAATTCTTAACTTTCAGACTTTTAGAAGTTTTATTTTAATTGGCACCATAATTGTAATGAGGTACTATTAAATGTACATACATACATACATACATACATACATAC
>QKMX01345303.1:97138-109144 GCA_003401595.1 Venustaconcha ellipsiformis | reverse complement strand
CTAGTTAATTTAATTGATATAGTGATATTAAACATGGTAAAATGCACTGATTTCTTAGAGAGAAAAGAGTGAGCACATTAGAATTTAGGTATATACTGTTCATTAGAAATACAAGTATTTTGAGGCAAAATTTGTAGAAGTCTGTATGCATTGTACATTAAAGTTTGAAAGGTGTCTGGTACAAGTTCAGTTGAATGAGAGAGAGAGAGAGAGAGGGAAAGATATGCAAATTTTTTTAGTCAATACAGATAAAGAGCTGTTGGCAATATTTTGCTTAAAATACAACATGCATTAGTTAAGTTTCTTTCACAATAGAATATATAGTCCATGACAGCTGAAGATTACAAAGAGATGTATCATTACTGTACATGTAATTCTCATGTACATCTTATGTAATAGCAGTAATACATTACTTGCTGCTAATGCATTGATTTCCCTTTCCTTTTCAGGGACATATAGTCCCTTGTCCAAACTAAATTATTCCCTCCTCCAATTAGTATTGGATGGCCAGAATTGAAATGAATGAGATCCCAGCCTGCTTTGGGGGAAGGATGATGCCTGTAGGGGGCAAGTATGTTTATCAATCTTCTTGGTTAGAAGATCAACTTAAGAAATGGCCAAATAGTCCTTGACGCTTATTACAGTGTCATCAGTGCCAAGGAGGGACTGAATGGATTGGATCGTCCCAAAGGAGGCATAACATCTGAGAGAAGTTTCTCATGAGTGATGTTATGGTTAAGATGGTTTGCAAATTGCACCTTCTTGTGAAGGAAGTGCCAGAATTTCACTCTAATAAATCTGATGCAGACTCTACCATCAGATTTTTGTCATGATTACTCCTGATGGAGAATTGGAATCAGACTACATGCTTATCTAGAAAGGGGAATAGAATTGCATCTCCCCTTTTTCTATATTCCCTTTAGTTCCTGTGGGATATGAGAATCCCCCTTTTCCAAAAATTGTCTTCCCCCAGAGCCCCATATATGGTCATCCTTTAGCTGTAAGGTAATGAAGATGTTATTGGCGATTGACGTTTTTCATCCCTCCAGCCTATGCAAACAAAAAGTAGAGAGGCTGCTATTCTGCTCAAAGAAGGAACACTAGTTAGGTCAGACTCATCACCCTCCTTGAGGGGTTTTGGGATGTCAACTTCCTCATTCCCACATTGACCTCGCTGTAGAAATACACAAAATGGGCCAGTCATTATTCAGGATCAAGTTCAGGATGACATTATTTCTGTAAGGGTGGATTCAAATGAGTTCATCGATGAACCAGTGGTATCCGTCCCTCCTTCTCCATTCCAGTTCTCAGCCCCCTCATGCCTGTTGGGCATGAGGAGGAAGGAGTCTAGATATTTACTGCCTTCTAAGTTTTTGGGCACTGAGGACAGAAAGATTTTCTCAAGTCTAGAGAGACTCTTCAAAGGTGGTATCTTCTCAAGATCTGTAACTTCCACATTCCACAGTTGTCCAGAAGTATACACATAAATTTCCTGTGGATAATAGATCACCATTCTATCCCCTCTTCTTGGTATTGACTGCTGCATACTACATCCAGCTATGGAGTCCACTTGCCAGCTAGGGATATTAGTCCCACCACACATGCTGGGGCATTGTAAGTAGGGATATTTGCAAGGACTTAGGTTCACCTCCTGGTTCAAGCTTTGTTGTCTAGTGAAAAAGGAAGCATTGTTCCCATCAGTGATTCAGTGTCTGCTGAAGGATGTCACAAAGACATCACAGCATTTCTTTATATGTCCATAATGTTGTCTGTAGAGTTACTTCACCTCAACAGGGACACTGCTTAGGAGTTGTAGAAGGTCTTGCTGTATCACAGACAGAACCTTCTAATGTCTGCTGATCTGATTGTTTTAGGTCTCATCCTCTATGCAGTATCAAAGAATTTGTGAAACTGATATCATCCCTTGCAGCAGCTTCTAGTCCTATCAAAACATGACAAAACACATATTCTCCCTGACTGATCTTCAGGACCTTCTCCCAAATATTTTAAGAAGGCACAGTCCCAGAAGTCTTACAAGTTGTCTGAATTCAAAAGCTCCCTCTTGCCAGTTGTTTACTACATGATGTGGTCAGAAAGGCCAGGAAAGAAAGTCTTTGGACTTTTCCACCTTCCCCAAGGAAGGAACAGGTAGACCCTTGGAAATCACACACTCTCCTGTAATGTCTTCTTCTTCCTGGTATCATGATAGGAGCCTGTCTTGTCTCATTTTTAAGGGTTTGGTAGGGCTTTGTGGACAATGTTTGGGTCCACTCCATCTTAAGTGATGGCTGCCAACTTCATTCTGGAAGCATCCTTCACTGTCACAGACTTCCATCTTCTTTAATTTAAGGAAGAAGTTCACACATCACTCATATTTCATCAGAAGGGCACAGTTTAGAGGGTGAAAAATGAATAATCACAGGATTTTTGTACTTTAATTTTTCTAGTGTCATGGCCAAAGGTTTCAGCTTATGAGCAACCTGTCCACCTTAAACAGATTTCTTGAGGAAGAACTGAGCATTGATCTTAAGGATGAGTATCTTTACATCCCTTAACACAGAAAATACCCCCAGAGAGACTATCTTCTGAAGGCGTATCTTTCTGTAGTTCATAGTGAACTGTTCCTTTGTAGAATTTTATGTGGCAGTGAATTGACTCATCATCCCAGGGGGAGTTTGTGTTTCTCTTTAGTCAGTTTTAGCCCTCATAATGGCTCTTCTTACTGTCTGCTTGCCTTTTCTGCTATCTCTTTTAACTCAGTGGCAGACTTGGGAGGCCTTTGCTTGCACTCTCTCTTGTTCCTGCATCTGGCAAACTGGAAACTATATGTGTTTGGGTCACTCTGGGTGACTTTTGGCTGAATGCAATTATGTGAGATTCACTGTGGGTCATATGATTTAAAAGTGGCCATGTGGATGGAAGTAAATACAAAATGGTATTTTATAATCGGATAATCAGACTGAGAAAGTGTAAAGTTGCATAGGGACTACTTTGAGGGGATGCACTGATTATTATTCCATTCACTAATAAAGAACTTTATTGCACAATGTACTAATATAGAGAACTTTTTAAATACCAATCACATACAAGTTTTTTATTTAATAGCTAACTAAAAGGCAGAATCAACAAGAACTGGATCTCTTGTGTTTTCATGGTTACATATATTTCCTATTTTTGTGTTTCCAATGGTACATATATTTCCAAATTTGTATGTTTCCATGGGTACATATATTTCTAATTTTTGTGTTTCCATGATGAATATAGTCCTAATAGTTATCTTCCTTTTAGTAAATAATGCATTATTTAAAGAAAATAAGAAAGAAAAGTTTTGTCTTTTTATTCACATAAATAAAATGTTAATTGTAATTTAGTGCTTTGTACAGACAAAAATGGAAGTTGATATGAAAATATATGTTGTATTTAAAATTCCATACTATTTTGTAGGTACCCTACTATTGTCCAGAACTGAAAGTGTCAGGGCTAAAACCAAATGAGCGGTACATTTTTGCAGTGGCAGCCTATACAGCAGATGGTAAATTGATTGGCAATTGCATTGGAGAGAGTACCAAGCCCATACTGGCAATTCATCCCCAATCGGTGTTGACAACATGGGCTTTCCTCAGCCATGTAAGATTACAGCCATCATATATACATTTTTTGTGTTGTTGAGGGCCTGTTTGTGCAATCATGTAAAAGTCTGTATTTTTTTTCTAATATTTAAAAATAGTGACTATTGTGTATTATAAAGATACAAATGGTTTAAAATTCATCGACCATGAATGAGAGGGCAATGTTAAGGAAACTTAAAATGTCATTTATTATACAAGAATGGAAATACCTTGCTCCCACATATTTTTGTTGTGTATATCTTTTTGTTAAGGTAAAAACACAAATATATAGTTGTTACAAAGATAGGTTAACAACTATTACCACCAAACTGTACCCCAGGTAAAGCACATTATGACATTTTAATTGTATAACATTAATGTGAATATAGTATCTTCTTGACTAAAATATTATAATTTTCAACAGGAAACATTTATCATCAAAACTATTGCCAATTTATTGCATATTTTATTAAGTCCAGCATATAATGGTTATGGTGTCAGCCATCCATACATCTTTGCATCCACTTTTATGTATGTCCAGTGTTTGAAATAATTTTTGGTATGACCCATAACTTTAAAAAGTCTTGGTTAGATGAAAATTTGAAGAGGTATATATAATGATTAGATTATTGAGCTCCCGGGTCAGAGGTCAATCATAGCAAGGAAGAAGAAGCTAATGGCTTGAATCTTTTTCTAGGCTGTAACTTTTGAAAGATATTTTGATGACCCTTGAGCTACACATATATCATGATCATGTCATATGTTGACACCACTTGCTCACTCTCTGCCTTAAAAACAAGGTCAAATCCATGGTAAATATAAATCACTGACTTGAATTTTTGTTTGGGTATAAGTTTTAAATATAGAGGATATTTCATTTAAATTTTAGTTATGTGTATGTCACGGCTAGATGGTGTGTTACAGCCATGGACCTAGTTCCATGGTCAAGGTCACAGCAAGAAAACGTGGGCATAAATGTAGAACAACTGAACATTTTTAAAGAAACTTTAGTGATTTTCATATCTTGATTATATGCAGTGTTACATATCACAATCAAAGCTCCTTTTGCAAAATCATAATGGTCAAGTTAACATCAAAGGCAAATAAACAAAGCGAATTTTATCTACAACAGACATTAGTGAATCTTGACCAAATTGCAATTTCACCATTAGGGAAATTTAGCTCTGTAATATATAATTGTCTGGGCTGCTTCAATCACAAAAGATATTTTCATGAACCTCATCAAAATATTTACGCCTACAAGATTTTAGTATTGTAAATAATGGCATGCATGTTTTGACATTTTTTTGCACATATAGCATTGTATGTTATTATAAGTGTTACTGATTCTTGAGTAAAATGTTTGCAGAGAATCAACTTTTTATTTCTAAGACTCAATTCAGATATTGCAGTTTTTAAGGCATCATCTTTCATTTTTTGTTGTGGAGTCTCTATGTTTTTTTTTTACCATGTGCCAAGATGGACATAATGTGTACTGCATATTGTACTCATGTTTAAATATTCAGTTTTGCATAATTTGGATGTGGAAGTGGGCAAAAAAGTCTGTTATATTCCCTTTCCCATTATTATTCTCATAAATAAGTTTTAATATTGATTTTTTTTGTACTCCTTAAGAAATATTTCAGTCCATAGTCTTTTTGTATTTTTTTTATAATTACAGATTGCTTACCAAATAGGTTCTTATGATATTGCAAGGCAAGCATGTGATGTACTTTGGGATCATTTCATTGCTGAGTCTCCACCACCAGAGGGAATTACATACAGGACAACAAAAGAAGAGGACTTTAAATTAACCTTAACAAGGTGCCATTATTTATCTGATTTTTGTGACATTAAAAAGGAATTCTTTTTTCTCAGTCCATATAATTTGTGTGCTAATTTAAATTATTTTTCCCTGAATATGTTGGAAATAAATCAAAATGTGGAGAATATATTAAAGTTAAAATTTCAGTTGCACAAACTTTCATCTTTTGTGCATGTAAATTTCTGTTTATCATTAGGAAGGTGAGACCAAGGAGTATATTTGAATATAAAAGAAGATGTAATGATAATATGGCACTTTGACGTTTTTAAACTGACCTTTAATGTGTCAAGTTATGAGACTGACCATTAATGTGTCAGAAACTGATATTCTATGAATAACATACAGAGTCCTTAACAAATGTCTCTAAGTACTACTATTTAAACATTGATTATATGAAATAAGAACACTTAAGATGTGTTCTGATGTCATGTGTTGCCATGCAAATGTGATACATTATCTTTCATGTGTGTTTTTAGCCTGTGCATAAAAATTTGTTTAAGTCACAAGAAATATTTATTGATGTTGCTGAATTAAAAATAAGAGTACAAATCTTAGAGAATTTTATTGGTAAATAAGTTCCATGACTGAGAAAATAATCTGTGATGAATTTTAAGAAATTGTATCTATTCTTCTTCATTCTTTTATGTAGCTGAATTTGCACAAAACACAATGATTGTATCAGTGAATATACACATTTCTAGTGCTACTTTTTTGAAATGCTATAGACATAATTTTACCTGTTTTAGTTTACATTTTTGTGTCATGTAAAGGATGTGCTTATTTGAGAGGAAACAAAGACCCTGCTTAAGCTTTCTTTGCTATAAAAAGTATCTTTTTCCCACATGATTATCTCCTTTATGTTTAAGAACAAGTAATTTTCAGGTGTAATAATCTGTTTGGTGTGAATTTGGAATTTAGAAAAAAATGACACATGTCATTATTAGTTTGTTATATTCTAGTTATGCAAACTGTAGTAATATATTTTTCCTTTTTCCATCAGGTTGAACCAGAGAATTGTGTGCCTGACATCTCCTGTATTGCTCCGACAGTTCCTCACCAGTGTCTTTATAAACGTGGACATAAGCATTCGCAGGGGAGAACTCTTCTGTGATGTTCTTTGTGATAAGGGACCATACTATTCAAGACAGGTATCGTTTTTCAAGTTTTCCATGCAAGTATTTAGCACTAATATGATACTACTGCCATTGCATGTTTATAAAGCATGAAAAACATTTTTGCCTTTTTAAACAATATTTAAGTTTCCAATTTTTACAACAGTTTTTGTAAGAAATTTTCTTCAGCTTTCATTACACAAAATAGTTATAATTGATACAGAAAAATAAGTTTCATTGGACAGCACTTCAGGTAATTATTTATCGCAATGAAGAATATAAATGTTGCAAGTATCGATGGAAGTAAAAGGTAGTAAAGACTTAATTGCTTATATGTGATGAAAATATGTAATACATTATAAGCTAAATGTGATCCAGCTGTCCGTCTATTACCAATATCACTTCCACAAATTAACTTGTGTTCTCCTCAACCTACAATTACCAAACTTGTTTGGGTGCATTGCATTGGGGTAAGAGAGAATCATATAAATTTCAGGGTTAAAAGGTCAAATGGGCCAAGATCACATTGACTGAAAGAAGAAAAATAGTTTCTGCACAATAACAGTAGTTATACATTGCATGCCTGGAGCAGATTTGGGGGTCAAAAAGTCAAAGTTTAAGGTCACTGTGACAGAGGGAATAAAAATTACTTCCATACAATAATATTAGTTCTACATCACAGACCAGGGCTTGTACTTGGGGTAAAGAAGAAGGTTATTAGTTTTGGGGTCATAGGTCATTGAGTGAAAAAAGATAAAATGGTTTACAAACACACATTTCATTTCTTAGACATATACCATCACCAGAGTTGTAGATGTCTTATGCATTGGGTGAAAAAGAACCCAGTTGATTGTGTTGTCAAAAGGTTATAGGTCAACTGAAAGAAGACAATTGCTTCTTGCATAATGACTTTAATTCTAGACCACAAAACTTGCCCAAAATGTATGGAGGGTTTGTACTTGTGGCATTAAAAAGGCCTGTTGATTTTTGAATCAAAAGGTATAAGGTCAAGATTATTGTGGTGCAAAGAAAAATGTGTTTTACAGAATAACTTTTGTTATAGAGCAAATTGCTTGACAAAAAAATTGTCAGTGGCTTGCAGTTTGAGTAATAATAAAAGACTATAGATTCTGGGATTTAGAGGTCAGAGGTCATGGTCATAGTAAGCCTAATAATAAAAAATTGTTTCTACACAGCATGCTTAGTTCAAGACCACATACATTGACCAAAGGTCAAGGTTATAGAGATTCATTGGTCAGTTATCTCTGGAATCAGCCATGCCATAGTAGTGATTTTATAGAGGACTATTTCATATGACATGGGCATTTGATATGCTATTCATGGTACACCTACTCTTAAGTTTGCTTGTGTAACCTTTCTAAAAATTATCAAAATTCATAACTAGAATAGAATAAACTGAAAAATTCCAAATTAGTATAAAATTAAAGCTACAAGATTTTCCACAGGAAAAAGTCTAAAGAATGAAGAAAACAGCTAATTTGTTCATGTTTCTCTCAATTTGTTCAAAATGACTTCCTAATTTACAGCACTGAACAGTGACAGACCTAATATAATCAATACTGTTTGCTCAATTTTAGATAGATCGTTTGGTTCAGTGTGAGAAGCTGATGGTTGCAATAGAGCTTGCAGGCTGGCTGAATGAATCTAACCTTGCTCTGCAGGCAGTTGTCCAGTGTTATGGACTCCTGTCTCCCCTTATCTTCTACAAGATTCCCTCAGTTCCAGTGATACAGGTTAGTTTAATTTTATCAAGTATTCTGTGTGTCTAACATAAACAATATAGAGTGGTGTTGATGTACATTAGTTTGGGCTCAATGACATTATTAATTAATAGCATTAATAAATTAATAACACCAAAAACATACAGGTTGGTATTTAGAATATCTGGTGTATGTGTAACATAGAAGGCACACAAATAATTTTTTTCTGTCAAAGTAGTATGTATTTTATGACAGAGACAGATTTGAAACTACTTGATGAAGAAAACAGAAATTACATCCAGGTTTTGTGAATGTATCTGTAACAGGCTCCAAGATACTGAGGATGTAACTAATACATGGGTAAAAGTAACCAAGTCACTCAGATGTGAAAATTGGGTGACAGTACCCAGTTTTTCATTACTATGTTTCTGTCCCTGAGATGCTAGTATTGTTTATAAATGTATGTGAAATAGGGTCTAAGATTTTTATGGCAAAAAGAATGGATTGCTGAAAATACACAGGTTATTTGGGTATCTTAAACCTTTTTTTTAAATATACACATGAAAATTAGTAATTGTAAATGCATCTTACACGACATACCAAAAGTAGGTCACTGAAACCAAATTTGTATGTTTGGGGGGACTTTTTTAATTTTAATAATTTGTTTCTTAAGCTGCGAGTAACATTGGCACTATTTCGTCTGCACTTTTTAAAACTGGTATGTTGACACATCTCAGGTTTCACTGATGTAACTTCTTAGGGATTACAATATTACAGTATTCAACATGGTGATTTAATCATTACATTATAGTTACAACGTAATTAAAATTGATTGAAAACCAGTCCAAGTAGGCATATGGTATAACCCAGTGTTCATCATGTATCATGAGTAATGTGTATAGTCCTGTGTTGCTCTTGTGTGTAATGTGTTCATTCGTGTGTTCCTCATGTATCATGTGTGTAATGTGTATAGTTCTCTGTTCCTCATGTATGTGTGTAATGTGTATAGCCAGGTGTTCATTATGTATCATATGCATAATGTGTATAACCCTGTATGCATCATGTATCATGTGTGTAACTTGTATCTGGAAACAATTGCTATTTGAAAAATTTCAAAACAATCAGTTCAAGGTTTTTAAAAATTTGGCACAGAACATCATGGTATAAAGGCATGTGATGCTGATCCAACATCAGATATTTCTGCCATTGTTGAAAATATTAAAATCCATTTCAATAAGTCTTCTCCGAAAACACAAAACATAATTAAGAAAATTTGACAGAAATTTTCCAGGATGGAAGATTTGTCCTGTTTGTACTGCTGATGCTGATCTGCTTTCAAATACAACTACCACTTCTAGAAATAAAAACGCCACTGTCACATCAAATAAATAAACCATTAAATATCTTCTCCAAAAGCACTGTATAGAATATGACCAAACTTGTGTATTCTATGATTAAAACTTTCCAAATTTGTGCAAATGATGCTGCTGTGCCATTAAATATGGACATTGGTGCTAAAGTGATTTGTTTTAAAACCATTTCTCAAAAACTGATCAGAATTTGACCAAATTGACAGAAAGCTTCCTCTCATAGACAGCCTTATAGTTTTTACAAGTGATCTGAATCTAATATGAAATTTGGCCCCCATTATCACATATAGAGAAAGCTTTATATTGTCTTTCACACTTGACAGAAGGCATCCTGGCATGAAGATCCTTCAGATTTAAACAAATATGACCACCATTCTTAAAAATAAAAACATTTACATAACATATTTTCCAAAACTACAGAATAGAGAGTTTTCTACAGATGATGCCAGTGTGCCATCAAATATGGCCACTTTATCTACAAAAACATTTAAATGTCTTCTCAAGAACTATTTGGCAAATATTTGACAGAAAGTGTCTTGGCAAAGAGGGCTTTAAAATTATACAACTGATGCTGATATGCTATCAAATGTAGACACTGTTATAAGAATAGAAAAACGTTGAAATTAATGCTTTACAAAAACTGTTTAACAGTATTTTGACATTTTACAGAACGCATTCCTGGCATATAGAGTTTTATGCACATAATGCAAATCTACCATCAGATATGGCCACTATTGCTAAAAATAGAAAAATGTTTGAACAGCTTCTGAAAAACTGCTCAAATGTTGGACCAAACAAAAAAAGCAATTATCTTGTATACAGAGTTTTCAGATTTCTATCTCACTTGGATCTCTTGTTTAATATTAATATGGTAGAAATGGAGTATATCTGTTAATATAGATCCCATCATATTTATATAGTGTTTCTTCAACAATAAGCACAAAGGGCCCAGCATTGTAAAGTTTTTGCAAGGGGAAATGAGCATCATTAAATAAAACTGTCATTTATGTGAAATATTTTGTAAAAGTGGAAGATGGGCTTACCTTTGTAGATTAAATGTAAATGAATATGGTAAATTTTCTGGTCAGTTTCCTGCTGTTTGATCCTAATCCTGATAAATTGCAGATTCTCCAACGGTGTCATGCTGTCTTACTTGAGATTCCCGCTAGCCTGAGACAGAAGCGTCAGGCCAGCATCGCTGACAGCCTTCATCACATGACTGCCTGCATCACTTATCACCTTGCCAAGGTTTGACACCCAGGGTCAAGTTAAATGTCATCATTTCAGTCCCAGATAAAAATGTATCTAGTCACATCCTATCATTAGTATTGTCCTATTCCATCTGTCATTAATTACACCTTAGTTAGGTTTTACATTTAGGTCAGCTTCTAGTTTTTCCTCATATATGTCACAGTGTAAGTATTTCTGCTTACATTCTCTGTCTTCACAGACAGACAGTTTAGACCTTCACTGAAATCTATATGATAAATGTTATCAATGTTCTGACACATGAAGATTATGCCATAGGTTTTGTATGTAAAAGTACTTACAAAATTCTAACTATAAGTTAAAGCATCTTTTTAGTATAGCTCAATGATCACCTCCATTCAACAGCCACCTCTAATATCCAGCCATATTTGACTTTTCTCAAAGTCACTTTTCAGATGTATTTGCTTCCCTTAAAATGTCTATTTTCTTAAAAAAAAATATTTCTGTTCCACAAATAACTCTTGATTTTCAATTGTGTTTTTATTATTTACTTAAAGTCTTCAATTTATTCTAATATCATCATATCACCTAATGATTTATTGTAAAAGTTCTGATATAATATTGAGAGAAATGCTTAAAATGTTTGTTAGTTTGTCTGTACAAAGTACAATATAGCTTATGCTACAACCATGTTGCTAGCAGCATTTGATGTCAGTAGATTGAAATTGCAAGTTAAGTTTCAATAGAAGATTTTTATAATGTCATATGATGTAACAAAATTTGATTTTGGCCTTTGTGCCTTTTACCATTTACCTAGCCTTATTTAATACCTTTTTAAACTCAGTTTTACTAATTTTATTTGAAAGTTTTAAGGAAAATTTTGAGGTTGACATTTGCATTGACTGTTTGCACTGGTTTATATTTCTGTTGAAGATTTTGTTTCTTGCTTGTATGAAGAAAATCTGCATTTAAATTTTATGTCTATGTGAAATAGCATGTGGCTGGCCTTATACAAAACTTTTTGATCCAATTTTGATAAACGTGGATGGTACAGTCATGTGGCTTTCTGTTAAATATATAAAGCTACATTACTGTACACTCATATCATGTATTTGTATGTATTTGTATGTGTATATATATATATATATATATATATATATA
>QKMX01345303.1:76666-87147 GCA_003401595.1 Venustaconcha ellipsiformis | reverse complement strand
TATCAAGTTCAATGAGACATTTTTTTAACCAAGTTTTCTGATACTGGTAGGATAAAGAAACATACATCCTTAGGGATTTTGCTGCTGCAAAACTTTTTCAGTTCATTAAAGTTGTTTTCCATCAATGGTTCTTTTTACTTTGTGGTAATGTTGATGAAAAAAATCATTGAAAACATTTGCAATGTCAGAGTCATCAGTGACTATTGTGTCATTTACCAGACGTGAGTGAATTTTATTTGTCTGATCTTTGTGTGTTCCCCCAATGAGTTTATTGAAAACTTTCCA
The DNA here is from genome assembly GCA_003401595.1 of Venustaconcha ellipsiformis. Lineage (NCBI taxonomy): Eukaryota > Metazoa > Mollusca > Bivalvia > Unionida > Unionidae > Venustaconcha > Venustaconcha ellipsiformis. The sequence continues at coordinate 86,862 of QKMX01345303.1, read as the reverse complement.
AATATAATTTGAGTTGTTCTTTTTGTTTTCAATCATTGATTGATAATAATTTTTTTAGCTTTTATAATCACACTTGTTACTTTTTTTCTCCATACATTAAAATAAAATAATGATAAATAAAAATATAAATAAAATATTGATAAATAATAGTTTGACCTTGATCTTATTATGTCAAAGATTTTTCTTTATCTAAACCTGTATGATATTGTTATGTCTTTTACATGATATTACATATATTTAACATTATATCAATCATGTAATATTTTAGTTATATGGATAATTCAGAGATTGACTCAGAAGAGTCTATGTCTGAGTTAGAGGATTCAGAAGAGTAAGTAATTTGACTCAATTTACAGGGAAATAGATCTGTGGTATGGAAAGGTGCTTTTCTCTTTTGTTATTATGTTTTCTTTTTTATATATCATTTCTTAGGAGATTGGGATAATATGTATATTCAACTTCATTTAATTAACTATATGCAGTTATTTAGTTAGTGAATATTTTTTTCATAATTTATTTTAAGGTGTTTGTTTATTTGTTTCATTTTTGGATTGGTATATTACCATTTTCCATTGTAAATCTCATTAGGTATATACACCAAAATTGTTGCTCATCATCAATTTTTTATGGAGATATTTCAGCCATTTGTATGTAAATGTATCCAAAACACAAATGAGAAAGCACATCTGATTGGCCAGACATTTCGATGTAAATGTGCCCCAAATCCATGTGAGAGAGAGAGAGAGCACACCTGATTGGTCAAAGTGGCAAATTGACACACTGATACAGCACAAAATTACTGTCCCAAATTGGTGTAGGCATGGGAATGTGGGCTTTTAATTGCAGCAGTTTCAGTTGGTTAAGGTTTCAGTCAGAGACCACTGCTTTATGATGCATATCAATCTGGCTTCTTTGCAGGTATGCATATTTATGTCATGTCAGTCTATGTTGCATTCAGAAATTTGACAAAAAAATATTATATAGGCTAATTATTATAGGAATTTACATTGATGGATTTTCAGCAATGATGTTAATTATTAGGTTTTAAGTAGGTAAGATTTTCTTCAGTTGGATGTTCAACAAATACATCAGAAAGTGAACTGGTCATGGTACTAACCTGTTCAGCCTGGACATAGAGTTGAGTCTCAACAATGTACTCATAATCACTGCAACATAGAAAGTAGATCTCTTCCTCTTGATAGTAATCAGTAATCATGCAAAAATTTAATTCCACATCTGTTCAACAATTACAAGAATTTCTTCCCCAAAGTTGGTTACCTGACCATCTTCTCCTGCACCCTGGTTCTTAAGATTTTAATGGTTCTAATCAAACAATTAATTAGATAGAGCTGAGCCATCAAACCTGTTGGAAGCTAATGCCTTATGTATTGACTTTTTTTCAGGATTCTAATAGTTATTTAGTTATTGATATATACAAAAATTCAAATTTAAGTCACTATGATCCTGCACTTCTTCTCTGCCATAGTGTAGATAGAAATATTGCACTTAATGATAAAATCTTTTGTAAATTAAGATTTAACCATTTTTAATTTAAAATATTTTCTAGATGTGTAATTAATTTGTTGTTATTAAAAGATGTGAAATATACATGTAAAACATTCTTATGGTGGAAGAAATGTGGAATTATGCCTGAAAAGCGTCTTAAAAGTATTATTTAAAATTTAGTTTTATGAACCTTTTGATTGCAAATGATTCATCTTGTCTTTTTTATGTTAATTATGGTATTTTGAAAAGTGCATTCCAAAATAGCATCTTACTGGTGCTTAATATCCAATGTGTTGAGTTAGCACTGGGTACAGCAAATGCCTATCACTGCCTCTATTCTTTAAATATTAATATATTTCCATATTTCAGTTATTCCAAAGATACAATAATTGAAAATGTTTCCAGACAGCTTAACTTAGGTTCATCATTGCTCATGTTGATCTGTTTGTGAATAATCTCTTAACTTCTGTGCAGACGTAATGAGCAGATAATTGGTGTTCGTGCCTTCATGACCAAACAGCCAGGTGGGACAATTATTGTCAGTGGAGATGATCCCAAAAAGTTTGCAGCAGCCATGGTGGAATACAGCAGGGAAAAGGTTAGATACTGATTGCACTTTGTTATTTATAGGCAGGGTTTTAGGTGTGCAGTAAATGTAAATGAATTAAACATGTCATTTAAATAATTTAAGTCATATAGCTTGAGTCATTAGTTAATCCACTAAGCAAATCCTTATTTTGCATATGACTCTGAAAGAACTAAAACTCTAACACTTCTGCAACACTTTTTTGTGGAGTTTTAATGCAGATCATGCAGATCATGAAATCAGACATAAAAAAAAATCTACCCATATCATGACATGTTTCAACAGTTTTTGATTTTAATTGTCTTTAGAAAATTGTACACAAAGGCACCCCATTGTCTATGATAAGGCTGGGAATAGGACTTTCCATCATTAGTTATGCAAATTTTCTTTGCCAAGACCCTAAGTATGTAGATTGATTAAGATTATTTTGAAGTTCATATGGTGGGATATTTTGTTAACCTGACTGTAGCTCTCATATGCAGATGTGAACAGCATAGTCACACATCTGTGCTCTCTTAATGTATTGACAGATCAGGGTTGTCACAGTCAAATCAGCTTATGACTTAAGTTGAACAACATGGACACATGTCTGCTGGCATATTATATAATGTAGATCTGGGTCTTTGTAGTTTGCAGTTGTGTGTGTATTGTAGTAAGTACAAAATAAATCCTCTATTGGTTTCATGAATACTCAATATGGTTTATATGCAGTTTGTCCATTAGGTTTTCTCTGCAGTAAATCACTGAAAAGTCTGCAAATTCTATTGAAAGAGTGAAAGAATAATAATATGGTGGATTCAAGTCAAGTTTGGTAGATATTCTGGATTTGCATGAGTTTTGACACATTAATGTTAGATTCAAGACAAATTTAATAGATATTCTGGATTGACATGAATATGGCATATTAAGGTTGGAATTAGCTTAAGAAGATACACTCATGTTACTAAATTTGTAAAGCTTTTCTCTTAGTAGATGTCAATTCATTAATATGCAGTTCTGATTGCAGGGTCTAACACTTGTAGAACATAAAGCAATACAAAGTGAATATGACCCCTTGTAGGCAAAATATATTGCAAAGAGCTAGTGTTTTATGTATTTTAAACAGGCCACTGATGTTAAATATTATTTTATAATTTATATTAACATGATTGTCCCTGTTTTTCAAAAGTTAATTCATGGCATTTGTGTAATTCTGAACGCATAAATCAGAGAATGTGTTCTTTACATTTGATTTAACAGCCAGAAGCAGGTTGCCTAAAATGGCTTTGGTTTCTTTCATAAATTTAATTATCATTGAAATTGTTGTTTATCACAGAACCATGAAAATTGCTACCCATGAAAAAAAATGAATTTACAGTAATTGATTTATTTATTTATTTATTTATTAAAACATAGAACAACCGTTGCTACACAGTCTGTACCATTGATGATTGTTTGATACTTTGAAGACTGTTTTACATTAATATTTCCATTTCTTTTGATAGGAGTTTAGTTCCCCACGAGGTGGCACTAAAGTTCCTCCAAAGGCAGTTCAGTATCAGCAACAGGAGAAACCAGCCAAACCTAAACGCAGACTGAAATACAAGGTTACTTTCTGCAACATTATTTTAATGCTGATAGCCAGAAATCATTGTTTGTGTTTCCAATCCTTTTCTGGTATTATTTACATTTATAGTGTTATGATGCTGTCACCTTTCAGTTTGGACAGAATGGCCATGGTGTTTCCTATTTTTAGGCAATAGCATCATAGACTTTAAGTAAAAGTCACATCAGATTATGGCTTTGGTCTAGATAATATTGGACCATATATCCTGAGAGCTGATGCAGATATAATATGTTACAGCATAGCTTACATATGTAATCCAAGTATATCCACCTTAGTGTTTTCCTAGACTTGGAAGTTGGCAAAAGTTAACCCCATTCACAAGTCTGGCATCAAAGAAGATGCCAATAACCACAGACCAATATCTCTCCTAGGAACTCTGTCAAAACTACTTGTTAAACATGCTAATGAAAATCTTTTGATACACCTATTAAGCTATAACTTAAATTCAATAAAACCAATCAAAATTCAGAGATAACCACTCTGGTGATAGCGCCTTGGTCTCTGTGATAGAAAGATAGATTACTGGTTTATATCAAAGTTGGATCCATACAAGATGAAATTAGAAAAGCTATTCACTTTGTTGACCATGATATTCTTATCAACGAATTGAGGCTTTATCCATGTGACATTTCAATGATTGATTGGTTTACATCATATCTAAAGATGAGAAAACAGTTTGTCAAAATAAATGACAGTTTTTCTAAAGAAGTAACAAATACATGTGGAATACCACAGAGATCAATCCTAGGCCCATTCCTCATTCTCATTTTTATAAATGATCTACAAATGAAAATGGGAAACTATTTCATCTACTGAAACATACAGATGATTCCACACTATCAGATTTCAGATAGCAAAAATCAGTTCTAGAGGTCTCCCTTCAGCTAGCCTTACTTAGAATATATTCCTGCTGCATGCAAAATGGTATGAAATTAAATACAGACAAGACTAAAACATTAATGATAACTACCAAACAAAAGAGAAAAATTGTAAAAATAACTTGAATCTTAAGCTGAATTAAATTTGTCAATAAATAGCTACCCATGACAAAATCCTTGGGGTGATCATCGACAACAATTTGCAATGGAATGAACATATTCAAATCATGTCATAAAGTCAATGGTTATTTAGCAAGATAAGAAAATATCTATAGACTAAAAATAGGTTCATATCTTACAAATGCTGTATACAACCATATCTAGTCTACTGTAATGTTATCTGGGAAACACCTCTGACAAAAACATTTACAAATTATTCTGCTTGCAAGAAAGAGCTTGCAGACTGATTAGATAATGCTTAAAACATCCCAAATGCAATGAATGATATTAAACTGTTAACAGTAAGTGAATGAATATTTTTGAGAAAGGCTAGGCTTATGCGCAAGGTTTCAAACAATAATGCCCCATTATATCTTAATGAACTATATCATGCTAGAAAACAAGACAACACTAATCTAAAATCAGTGAGTGTGTGTGTGTTTAGAATGTAAATATATGTATGTGTGTTTTGAATGTAAATGTATCTGTGTTTTGAATGTAAATATGTGTATGTGTGTGTTTTCAATGTAAATATGTGTGTGTGTGTGTTTTGAATCTGAATGTGTGTGTTTTGAATGTAAATATGTGTGTGTTTTGAATGTAAATGTGTGTGTGTGTGTTTTGAATGTAAATATGTGTGTGTTTTGAATGTAAATGTGTGTGTGTGTTTTGAATGTAAATATGCATATAATAGAGGGCTACTAGGAGGATTAGTTGCATGCAACTAAATGTGTCACACTCTTTAAATAATGTCACTGTTGTTATTGTTATTGTTATTATTATTATTATTATTAAGTATGTCATCTCCGCTTAACTGTTATAACTGTGGTACTTTCATAAATAATTGTTTTGCAACACTGTGGTCCTGGTCTCAGTTCTGGAGATGGTACATGCAGTGGTTGTGGAAGCTGGGCCAAGTTTGTATTATCCATTCAACCCAAGCCACTTTAAGTAGTCATGCAAATTTTTGTCTATCTTTAGCCACTCCATGTGAATGCAAACATGTCAGAAGCGGCCAGACAAGCTCAAGAGGAAGCTGAAGTTAAGGTAAATCACGCCTCATTCTTCATGTGACTCTTACAAACAAAAAAGGTTCTTTTCTCTTTACTGTTCTTGATTTTGTTTGTTCCATTACCAATGGGTTTTTTATGGTTTATTATACCCCCATCTAAAGTCAGGCAAAGTTTTGGTATGGTTTTGTATGTCTAGGCATCCATCCATCTGGCCATTAACATTTCATTGTCTGACCAATAACTTTGTAAATATTTGGGACTGTGTTTTGTACCCCTGACTTATGGTTAAGGTTACAGCAAGAAAAAATGTAATTCTGTGACTTGTATCTTTGTTTGGAGTATAGTTGATAACTTTTGAACCATTGGAGATATTGATATGAAATTTTATCCAGTGTATGTAGATGGTGTGTTGTTTTGCAGAACCACACCCCTTCCTCAAGGCCATGGTCATGGCAAGGAAAATGAAGTTTTTTTGGAGTGTTACTCTTGGACAACAGAAGATATTCAAAGAAACTTCAGCAAGTTGTATGTCATATATTTGCAGTGTGTTTGATATCATAGCCATGGCTCAAAGTCGAGGACTCAGTAAGGGTCAATGTTACTCTTTAATCCGTTTGAACTACTGAGGCTATTTTAATGAAAATTTGACCTGTAATATATTATGACTTGATAGTGTGTCACATATGAAAGCCATGTCCCATTCCTAAAAGATAAGGTTGGGTAAGGGAAAATAAAAATAAGTGATGTCTATCCATGTATAGGTGTCACTTTTACATGAATGAAGATGTTTTAATGAACGTTTTTTTATTTTTCTGGAGTTCACAGATATTGTAAGTCATTACCCCATTTCCTAACAGAGGCTGTTACTTTTTAACCTCTAGAGATATTTAGATGAAACTTTATCCAGATCCACACCTGCTTATACAATAGTCAAGTTCTTGGGTCAAAGGTCAAAGTTATTAGTAAGAAAAGGTCACAAAATGGGCATATCATGTACCATTTGTGATATTTGTGATATTCTTGCTGTTTTAAGTTTGTATGTACCTTTATTGTGGCAGCTGATAAGTATATATTGTGGCAGCTGATAAGTATATAACCCATAATCTGTGAGGAATATACAGGTAATATAGGTTGCCACTTACAGTAAATTAGTATGAGCAGGGGACACAATTCAGATTCATATCAAGTTAATTTGCATAGCTTATAAAACAAAATATATATGCACAGTAATAAGAGATACAAAGAGTTATGGATATACTAAAGTGATTTAGCAAGATTTGTCTCTTTTCTCAAGAGACAATTCATCATAATTTCATATTTAGACAAAATACAACACAAACCTCAAGAAATTTAGGTCATATGATAATGTCTAGTAAATAAAGATTAGAAAATTTAGATCATATGGTCATGTCAAATAAAGAAAGATAAGTCAATAGCACAAACAGATCCAAAGTGTTTCTGTAAATTTTGTGAATTTCCACTGCATTATATTCTCCCTAATTAGAGAGTGACTCTTTTTTTTTTAATGTCTTTAATATATCAATCAACCATGTCTGCTACTTAATATTGTCAGCCTGTCCATCTAGCTATCGAACATTCATGCTTATATTGACTAGTAACTAGCATATCAAGATTATGCCATTGTTTTTCTGAATATGAAATTGGGATGAATTGAGTTTTGCTGTGTCATAGGGGATAAGTAATCCTCAAACCTTAATTGGAATAGGAGTGGAGGGGTAAGTGGTTTGTAATGTATGCTGTTATATCCAGACTTGGTACCCTAGTGGATAATTTTTTAATTAATTGCATAATAGAGAAATTATAAATTTCATATTTCTTACATATGAAATTAGTACTTATAAATAGGGCAATATGAAATAAGTACTTATATATAGGGCTGTATGAAATTAGTAAATATAGAGCTGTATGAAATCAGTACTTGTATATAGGGCAATATGAAATAAGTACTAATATAAAGGGCTATATGAAATTAGTATATATAGGGCTGTATGAAATCAGTACTTATATATATGGCTATATGAAATTAGTACTTATATATAGGGCTTTATGAAATTAGTACTTGCATATATGGCTGTATGAAATTAGTACTTACATATAGGGCTGTTTTTAAATTAGCACATGCATATAGGGCTATATAAAATTAATACTTACATATATGAAATTAGTACTTACTAAATTAGTACTGAAATTATATGAAATTAGTACTTACACATAGGGCTAAATGAAATTAGTACCTATATACAGGAATTATGAAATGAGTACTTATATATAGGTTTATATTAAATTAGCATTTATATATAGGGCTATGTGAAATTAGTACTTTTGTCTATATCCAAATAATTTCAGCATGAATTTCATGTGTTAGGCATGCTTGTTTCAGGCTGTAACAAAGATTGGCAACCATCTCCCAGACCTGTATCATGGCTGGCAACGGAAAAAACGACTGAGGAAAGTCTGCATTGATGAGATGCACTCAAGAATTCAGGTTGGTTGGGAATGAAATGCAATTGCCAAGAAATAGGAAAACCATTAAACATATTCTTCTGAAAGACTGTTAAACAGAATTTGGCAGAAAGCATTCTGGCATGAAGGGCTATCAGTTTTATGAAAATGCCATCAAATATAGCCATCATTACTAACAACAGAAAAACCTTTAAATGAATTCTTCTCCTGAACTTAAGTTAGGCAAATTTGACAGAAAGGAACCTGGAATAAGGAATTTCAGGCTTTTACAGTAATGTCGATTAGTGCTGGTTACCATAAAAGCTTTAAAAAAATTACATGACCAGTACCTTATTGTAAATGAATTTGTTATGTGTATGTTAATTGTTTATAAGTTGTAATCTAAAAGTTGTAAATAAAGTGAGATGATTGCGCTTACACTATAGCTGATACTGTGAAAGACATCATGCTGATATTAGAGAGCCTATTTATAATAATAGGAAGTGTTGTAGCTTATGATTTTCTAGTTGCTCTATTGATACAATAAGCAGAGAAACTTTAAATAGGATGCCAACACCAAGGGAAGATATTTATCAGAGAGGGCCATTAAACATAAAAGACAGTCAACAAGAAAAAATATTTATTGGACTTAAGAAATTATGTAAAGTTCAGACACAAAATAAATGCATTCTGAAAAGTGTAGGATGATTCAGTCTTACAAAAAAATATGTATACTTAGCACATATGCTAGTAAATAACTGAAAAATGGTGTGATTTGGGGGATTTTGATTTAAAATCTTAAAAAAATTGGACCTGGCCCAAGTGATTCATAACATTCCATTTTGACTCTCTGTTGACATACGTGACAAGTGTCAAACGTGATTAAACGGTTTTGTAAAAAAATATATTTTTTAAATCTATTTTGTCATGAATAATGAAAAGACACTGATAATAGCATCAAAGTCTTAATAAGATTTTCTTTGAAATTTACATAAATTTGTTACCACCAAAATGTAGTAACTTAACAGTTCAGTGAAAACATAGTAAGGTAGGTACCACCTGAAAAATACCATGGTAAACCGGTATATTGGTAATACCATGCATTTCTAATGTTGAGCCAGTCAAATATGGCCGCCAATGCTTAAAATAAAAAACTTTAAAATTGCTTATTTCAAGAAGCTGCTCAACAGAATTTCACCAAATTTGACAGGAAAATTCCTAATTGAAAGACATTTAAACTTTTTTTACAAATGATGCCAATCTGCTATAAAGTTTAGCCATCCTACTAAATATATTTAAAAGAAAATTACTTTATCAGAACAAACTGCTGAACAAAATCTGGCCAACCTTGACATATAGGTGTTTTAATATTGGACAAATGATATTGATGTGTCATCAAATAGAGGATGAAAAACAAAATGATACAAAAAATGGGAAAATCATATTTTCTTGACACATGCTATTAATAATGTGAAAGTAACTGTTGAAGAAAGCATCTTTCTGACAGTTTCTTGGTGCAGATGCCAGGTAGCTGAGTGACATCAGGTCCACTTAGATTTCTTGTTTATGGTCCCATACTTACCTTAATTCCTGTACCTCTTTTGCCCAGTGTTATCCCCCTGAGTGCATCTATGGTGTCAAGGACAATTTTTTAAATTAAATTAAAAAAATTACTTTACTTCAGTAAAACCTTAACCAGCATTTTACTTTTTCTTGGTTCATATCCTTGGATGGGGCCATTTAGTATTTGGTCAATAATGGTTTATTTTGTTAGCATTTCTTTTGGCATAAACTATATTTCAGTACTTATTTATTCTCTTTAAGGCATTTTTGAAGAAATATATGAAGAAATAGAAATATATATACACACACAAACACATACACACATATGGGGGGAAGCAAAACTGACTTTTTTCACCTTTCAGAATTGGTTTTTGAACAAAGACCAATTATTATTATTATTATTATTATTTTTATTATTATTA
>QKMX01345284.1:4221-14422 GCA_003401595.1 Venustaconcha ellipsiformis | reverse complement strand
ATACTTAAAAGTCAGGACCAACTGCAAACAAAATAGACCCTGTGCTTCCATCACATATTGTACCAGCAGACCAGGGTGTAAGTTTGATTTTAATGATTACTCTGAATAAACTTCACAGACCCAGATCTGCTGGTGCATTTTGCAAAGGCAAATCTGAGTCTATGCAGTTGGATCCAACTCTTATAAAAGTATGTATGGTACACACCACTTAATTAAAAAAGATCAAGGGCAATATCAGCTGTACAACACTCACCTGTGTTGTAATGATGGGCCTATTAGTGAGGGAGTGCTGTATACTGTATATACTTGCTCATAAATTGAGTTGAACTGCAAGAAAGAAAGATCCTGATTGCCAAAGCATGATGCACTTATAGATCAGTATCTATGTTCATTCTACTGATTATTCCTAACAAACTACACATACCCAGATCTGCCAGTGCATTATGTAACAGCACATTTGGGTCTGTGCAGTTTGCAGTTGGATTAGTCTTATAAGCGAGTATACAGTAATATACTAGTCTTCTCTACTTTCTTGACACAAATGAACATAAATTCTTCATGCCAATGCCACCATTAGAAAAGCTACCTAAACATGATAATCTGCTGGCAAAGGAAAAGAAAGAAAGGTAAATAAATTTATTAAAACATGATGAATACAGCTGGCCCTAAAGGCTACCATGTAAGACTGGATTAAAGGATACAGAAAACCATGGGTCAAAATAACAAGTGAAAGCATGTATAATCCTGTCTATCTCACCTGTGACCAAAAAAAAAATAAATTATTTCACTGTTCAAGATCAGGTTTAAAAGTTGATGGAATTTCAGGAAACCAGTCTCCTTCGTCATCAGACCTGACTCAATTCCAAATCTTTCTGAAACATCCTTTGGCCAGTCAAATGGCTGCATTTGTAAATTTTGAATAAAATTTCACATTTTAGCATACAATTTCCTGTTTAGAGCAAAATTTTATTGCTTTTAGCATTGTGTAAAGTTGCATGATTCCAGGATGAACTTGTCAAACTCTTGATCCTATTGAAGAGTATTCACGTAAAGCAGATCTTGCGCTCTTTTAAACTGTCAGCAGTGATTTGTAAATGGTTGGACAAGTCTTCTGCCTGGAGCCAGGGGGCTACAAGAATGTTGGGTAATGGCTACCATATAACGAATTAAAGTAACCCTATGGGTTTATACATGATAACATGGCAAATGTGAAGTTTTATAGTAAAGCATGTCTACTAGGTTTTTATACCTGGAAGATACATTGATGAAAATGTGATTTTGAAACAGAAGGACCCTGACATAGTATTATGAAGGTATTATACGGTGTCAATGATTGTATTCATCCGTGTGATTGAGACCTGAAAGTTTATAAGTAGAGCAAAATAAACCCAGCAAAGTACTAACAGGACTGTTTCTGACTATCGTAAATAGTTTCTGACTATTGTAAATGGATTTCGGATATGTCAATTATAGTTTCACATTTCCTAACATGGAGTTAAACATGGTGGCATGAGAAACAATGTTACCAACATGAAAAAAAATACTGGTGGTCATACTTGTAATGATAAATAGTAACAACATTAACAAAAGTCCTTTTTATACAGACATTAAAGCTACCGAAGCACACATAACATGTTAAAAATGTTACAAGGACAGATTTACAAAAAACATCAAATTATTTTTGATAGATGTAGCATTATGTTACTAGAATAAGCATTATGTCTGTAATAGTAAGTTTCTAATTGGCATGTTACAGTTTCAACTAAGTAGTTTTCAAAAACTGAATACAATACTATAGGGTCTATCCCAGGTATGGGCAACTTCCTCCAGGGTGTTGGCCAGAGCTTTATTTCTTCATTAAATCCTACCCATATTCAGAAAATTCTTCCTGTTTTGTTCAATTAGATGAGGCATTTCACCAAATATTTTCACTTTTAGACCCATAATTATCAAGTTTTTTTTTCATGAAATCTCCATGTTTGTTTTTTAGTTACAGCTTTTAATTCATCACATGAAAACTCATGTATAAAAAATCTCAACAGTATAATCTCACGACTGGACGAAATAAAAATTTTAAACATAAAACACAATTTTGTAGGTAGAAATAAGACTGGGTTCTTGTGAAGCAAGTTAACTCCTGACATCCAAACCTCTCTACTGACAAAAGATTTATGACAACTTGGTTCAGTAGAAAATACAACATGAAACAAAAACCAATAGCAATAATTCTGATCCTATTTCCACGTTTGTTTAGAACAAAGTACAGAAGCTGGCCAAAATGAGTTCCCAATTCTAAAACTTTCTCAGGACATTTGTAATAACTAACATAATGATAACTCTCAATAAAGTTAAAGTCTTTAAGAGATACATGTTAAATTTTAACAAAATGAAGATAAGAATACTGACACCTGAACAGATTAAAAAAAATATCATAGCTTTACTATATTTTTGTCCAATTTTGGACAAATTTTTATTCAATACCCAAAGTTTATTTTTAAGAATAATCTATAATTTGTACATTTCTTAAAGAAAAGTCTTGAATTTGTTAGAAGTAGATATGTTAATTAATTAATAGACAGACTTTAATTGACATAACAGTAGTTTTAAATGACTGTATAAATTAGGACTGTTGATAGTCAAAAGTTAATATTGTATTTACATCTTAAGTTCACCTAAGCAGGCCGGCAGTAATTTCATCTTTCAATAATTAATGATTCACATTTTGTTTTGATCAACATCAATGTTTCACATTTTGTTTTGACTGACATTAATGATTCACACTTTATTTTGATTCACATTACTGTTTTATATTTTGTTTTGACCCCTTGTTTTAATATCATTGTAATACCAAAGTTTTTAAAATGATATAAATGCCTGTAACATACCAGATATGCTCACGTATAACTTCCAATGATTACTCTCCATTAAACTGCTAAGACTAAAATTTACCAGCACATAAATTGCCAACAGATCTGGGTGAATGAATTTTGTAGTTGGACACAATTTACCATAATTCAAACCGACTTCATTTCACTTAGTGATTAACACATTCAAACAATTATAAATTACAATTACAATCTGTTGATTTTCAATACTGAGAACCTAATCGTGGCCAGGTACTGCAAATGTAAAAGGAGTAATTCAGAATGGACCAGAAACATAAAATGTTGCGCAGATGCTAAATCTGAACGAGAATTAAAAAAAAGCACAATACATTGTTTGGATACATAACATGGTCATTCAGTTTTATACAATATGTGTAACACATTAGGATTATGATATATATTAAGTAGTGTTCAATATTGCACTGCCTTGAATTGCAATAATAACAATACATAAGAGTAAATTTAAAGCTGTATCAAAAACACTGACTTCACATACTTCCTACGAATAAGCTTCCACAAGTTTACATCCCTCTAATATAATTTCCCCGACCTAGGGTTATGTGACCATCACAACAAGGACCCACATTTTTTAATTGTAATGTGAAGATCTGAGCCTATTATGATTCAGAATAACGATTGTCTCAAACAATGGCACAAACAAGCTTATGTTGTTGATGTTCTTTACATTACCCCATGCAGTTTTTGTCTTAAGGAAATGATGAATCATATCATGATCAATAGAAAGAAAAGTAATAATGAAATAGTAATTTTCTTTGAAAAAAGATGGAAATTAATTGAACTTTACAATTGCATCTGTTTTGATGCAAGCAAACAATTCACTGGTAAAAGAAAATTTATACAACAGAAGTTCTATCATTTTATTAAAACCCTACCAGCTAATGCTGACCATAGCTATACATGAAGAAAAAAAGCTGATACAAGTTAATTTGAAAAAAAAACAGGAACAAACTTTCACATATATTTAATTCTCTCTGCACCCCCCTCTACCTTTTAACTACCTTGCCAAGAACTCTGAGACCTGAACTTGCCGCCACAACTGTCATCACTGGAAAATTCATAGATTTTTATGCAAGGACCAAAAAGTTTAGGAAAGGAAAAAATATTCTTCTGGAATTTTCCATTCTATTTTAGGACTATTTTTATATTTAGTTAGCCTCCCCCCAATTTACATCATAGAGGTATTCCCTTGAGTGGTTACATAATAATCTGGTTTCACTGCCTTTAACTTTCATTGAAAAATAACCATTTCAATTAACTTTATTACGAATTTAATTTTTGATTTTAGACAAATAATTTCAATATTTTAAAGTCTTCACTAAATAAAATAAAATTTAAACAAATTATATGAGATTGCATTAATGTGACATTATAAGTTGAAATTACTTAAGTCAGTTGATACCTGTATATAGTCTTGAAACCACTTACAGATTTTATATAAAATTGACTGAAATAATTCTTTCACCAATAGCATTTGATTTTGTCAGTGTCTGTAATACTATGACTGACAGAAATGATCAATAGAGATTGGAGATACCATCTATTGTTATTAAAGAAATAATTTTTAATTTAAGAGGGTAACTGTGCTGCTGAAGCTAGAACTAGGCTCCTGATGCCCCCCCCCCCAATTAGTGGAAAATTGAGGATGTGGTTGAATCCCTTTTTTAAGTTAACTGATTCTTTATGCTATTGCACACAATGCATTACATACTATGATGGCACTGTGGACCCAAAATGTTGTGTTATAGTGGGTTTCACTAGTTCCTGCTCTTTTTTGGACAGAACAATGATTGATTAAAACAGTTCTAATGGTAAAGATTACAAAACATACCTTAAAAGGGTGCTAAGAAATCACTGACATTTTATGTTATACAAAAAAGTGTACATAATGGTTTTAAAAATATATTTCATCTTGCTGTTGCCACTGACCTAAGAAATATTCAACTGAATGTGGTAAAAAACATGATGCTTAATGAAGATGAGTATGCAATTTCAATATTAAACAATGCAGTTTCAATATTAAACAATGCAGTTTCAATATTAAACAACAATAAATGTTGACATATACCTAGTCTAAAGTGGACATCTTGATAAATAATATTGAAAATTGAACTTTACCATGGATTTTTTAATATAAATGTTCATACCACATCTGGTCTCACTCTATGAAGGTCTTTGATGGTTATCAATTCAAATTAAATGAATGATGGACGGATTGATGGACATGGCATGATGCGATGGATCAGCATAGATAACACAATATACCCCTCCAGAGAATATGAAAAGAATTCCTTACAGGTTAAAGGTCACTGATAGAACATGAATCAATCGATGGATGGAGAGAAGGAGGGACAGTGTCACTACCCTATAGACTTTTTATTATCAGTGAGTAAATGAAGTTAAATTTAAAAAAGGTCCACATAATCTGCAAGCAAGCCATCATTGGAACTTGCTTAACTCATGTAGCATACATACATACATACATATGTATGTAGACACACACAAAATAGCAATGATACATATACTAACTCTTAATGAAGCATATATCAGAGTGCACTGAATACAAATGAAAATTTGCTTGCTACGTAAGCACATGTATAGCACCAAAAATGCAGGGGAGATAACCCCTTGTTATACAGATCAAGATGCCTGCACATATACAATGATACACTTATGAAGACCGACCTTTGCTCATGAAAATGCAAAGCTAAGTTACCTCCCAAAATTGACTCAATCCTAAATTAATAAGTTACTGAATCTACATGGACTGTTAATGGTTTGCTGGCACAGCATCACACAGTGTACGTCACTTAGACACAACCCTCAAGTTACTGACGTGCTGCTAATAATAAAGTCCACAAACAACATAACCTCCTTCATTTGAATATTGAGAACAACTGTCAGATGCTTCAATTCTAAGAAAATAATATCCTATCCTTTCAATACACAACTCCTTTGAATACACAAATCAGATTCTCCATGAGAGAACTGCATGGCACACGAATAGTCTTTTGTCAATATCAACATGAGAATATATCACATATATGCTGTGAAAGGATCCATTATGCTTCACTAAGGTACAATTAAATATACTATACAGCATGATGGTTGATTATCTCTGAAGATATCCAGACCAAGGTTTTCAATCAACAAAAGGAATATACAATACCCAAGAGCAGTAAATATAATGTTGCCACATGTTTCGCCTCCATTAATTAGGGTCACAGAAAAGCATCATTTTGAGGTACAGAATTGGATATGGGTTTTTTTCGCTTTGGTCAAAATGATAATTTTTACCAAGAAATATTCATTCAGAACTTTGTTCCAATATTTGTTTTTCAAAGAGAAACATGATGGATGCTGTTAATAAATTTCTTTGATGGCACATAATACTTGAAAAGACTGCACATTAGTGGACCAAATTTCACTTGTTTTATTTTGCCTGTCACATGCGGGTACCAGTTTCTGAAATAGTGAACAATACTAAACACTGGCACTTAGACACAATAGCGATAGTTCTTTCTCCCAGTATTTACCTATTTGTGTTCACTGCATCATTAAACTGTCATGTGTAAGCCTAGAGGGCTAATGCACTTAAAAAGCAACCATGATATTTGAATGCTTAGCTACTTTTCATATGTCTGCAGTCCTTTGGTCTGGAATGTAGGCATTCTGAAAATGAAAGCGATTGCAGTCTGTTGCCATGGCATATGATGGTGGAGGCAGATGTATGTTACTGGGTATTGAACTGTTATTTGTATTAATGTGAGCAGCAGGTTTTATGTTTGATACAGATGAACCTGAACTGGATTTTCCACTTGACACAGATTCTGGTGGTGAAATCTTCAATGGTCCATTAGGCGCTGGGATATTCATATTATTGTACACCATTTTCTGGTTTGGCATTATGGTTGGGCCCCCAAAATTGACTGGTTGGGGGACAAGTGTCTGGTTTGGCATATAATTTACTTGCATTGGCATCATTGGTGGTTGTATTACGTGCCCAAGTGTGTGAGGCGGGGCGGCTATTGGGGGCATTTGTCCACACTGAGATGGGTCTGAATTGTTACTGCTTCCAGTCAGTCCAGTCACTGCTGTAGTATTGCTAGGCCCTGTGCTACCCTGGTGACTTGGGCCACTTTGAGAACTCTGGTGAGAGCTAGAGTGGGCTGAGTGACTCTGTGACAAACTCCAATGAGGGTTCTGCATCAGCATTTCAGTCTTCCAAGCACGTAGGCGGGCATGAATTTCACGGAATGCAGGTCTTCGAGTATGCATTTCATGCCAGCACTCCACCATCAAACCATACATTCTTGCTGGACAATCTTCAGAAGATGGCAAAATCTGACGTGAGCGGATCATTTCTATGACTTCTTGGTTGGAGTACCCATAATATGGTTGAAGACCATAACTGAATATTTCCCACAGAACAACTCCAAAGGACCAGACATCACTTTCGGTGGAGAATTTTCCATACATGATTGATTCTGGAGGCATCCACCTCACCGGAAGTAAAGATTTACTCTGTACCCGATAGTAATCTGATGAGTAAATGTCACGGGATAAGCCAAAATCGGAGATTTTTATTGTAAGATTTTCACCAACCAGAATATTTCTGGCAGCAAGGTCTCTATGTACAAAATGATGACTAGCAAGATATTCCATGCCAGCTGCAACCTGCGTTGCAATATGTAACATGTCCCCATAATCCAGAACAGCCTTTTGTGTTCCATCATCATCGCTGACTGAAATATCAGAATGAGGAGAGTGGGTTATCAGGTACTCATGAAGATCACCACATGACATATACTCAAACAACATGCACATTGGCTCTTGTTTCATACAAACACCCAGTAAACACACAATATTTGGATGTCTCATTTCCGACATCAGATCCACTTCACGTCGAAAGTCATTCTGTACCTTGGGTGCTGCGTTTTCCTTAAGTGTTTTTATTGCAACCTTTGAGATTACATTATCCCCGAATAAACCAATTACTTCACCTTTATAAACCTTTCCAAATGCACCCTCCCCAAGCTCCTGAAGGAATCGAATTGAAGAGATGGGAAAATCTCGTATTCTGTTTGGCGACTTGGCCGTCAATGCACACAATTCCATGTTCTGTTGTTGGCGGCCGACAGAAGGTGCCTTGCCAGCAGTGGCCTTCCCGTTCTTCTTATGATGGCGCTGACAGAAGCAAACAACAGCTAGGAGGAGTATGAGGGCCAAAGGAACAACAACTGCTGGGATGATGTACATCAGCTTGGGGGAGCTCTCACTTGTAGTCTCTGAAGAAAAAATCAAAGTCAATTTATTACACAATGGATAAATGTCTGTAAAAAACCTGTCTCTAAAGGACTTCAGTGGATCATATAAACTGTTTTTTTGATAGGCAGGTATCACTGATGTACTGGTTTAATAAAACATTTAAGATGAAAGGGTTCATACATGTGTCATTTAAGCATTTGTCAATTACATGGAGGTGTTCACCAAAGCATTCTTGTAATCAACTAAAATTCTGTGTCACGTGCTTTCAGCATACCTAAAAACCTGATAATGGCACTCAAAAGCATGCCATATGCGGCAGAATCAGATACCTTTAATTAAAAAAATTAAATTATTTCATCCTGTCATTGGTAATATTGTTATTTGGCAAAGTAATAAAAAAAAAAAGAGTAACCCTGGTTCAAAAGATCTGTTTCTTCTGAAGAAAAAAAATGAAATGCGGTTTGGCATTACACATTTCAATTACATGCCCTGGTGTGCAGTCTCAACAGAGATAATGCAGAGAAATTATAAATGAAAATCCTGGAGTACATGTCTCAGATGTTTTATCCAAAATTTGAGAAACGGTTTTCCTATTTACATACAAATTTATATTGAAAGAAATGCAATTAAATGGATATGCCATTATATCAAACTAATTAAGAACTAAATATTAATTAATGTGATTTTCATTTTCATAATATTGCTTCCCTTCATCTTGTCAAAATAAAGGCAAGAGTCTAATACAGATAGGTTGGGTAAATAAAACTTTTCTGTAAAAATACATTACCCCATCATAATGTAAGATTAATAGGCATGAGGTAGAGGGAGTTACATTCTTTTACTGCAGGAGACCTCTCTCTTGTCCTCTAAGGCATACAGAGGCATATTCAATTCTTGAAATACATGTATATCTTGGCTAGGGCAGCAAATTGAGTGAAAGTCAACAGGCCTGTAGAGGTAGCCTGTTGTGCTACTTTTACAAGTCACACCAGTTGAAATTGAGCACTTTGGCACAAGCAGAAGTAATTAAAGTATGGAAGGATTTGGCACCAATCTCTATCCAAGTGGAACACTCTTGTCTAACTCTCTATCCAAGTGGAACACTCTTGTCTAACTCTCACTTGCAGCAAACTTTTAGCTTTTCATCTGCAAAATTCAGCATGGAAGGGCATGCTTTTTAAGGTAGTGGTCATAATCCTAATGTATTATGATTGATTAATGAATGTAATGTAATATATAATTTAATTTAATATAATATACAGTCAAACACTCTTATCTTGACCTGGATTATCTTCAGAACCCATTTATGTTGAGTGTTTCAGTTCAGCTCTGAAAAAATCTTTGTTATGCTAATTTTTCTCCACTTATCTTCACCTCTGCTAAGTTGATAATCCTGTTATGTTGGGCATAAGATTTGATCTGAAGTAACATATGGACCTACTTATTTCAATGAAAGATTTAAAAGCACTGACGTTTTCATACATAGCACCTGAGACACTTGCCACCAACAATTTCAATTTTACAAAACATTCAGCCGTTTCACTGTAGCTTCATCATCTACATATACATAATTATACAATTCTTCCAAAGCATTTCCAATGGAGTCCACAATATCATCAGCCATTGAATCAAGGCATTTCTGATTGAGGCAATGAAATCGGATTAAATACTGCATTTTCAATAGTTATTAACGATTGGAACAAATTTATTTTTGTGCAAGTTTTGTATTCTGCAGGTTCATTATAATTATATGCATTACTCTGCTCTGGAATGCTTGCATGTTTTAAAATAGTATAAAAGTGGAGTTCAAAGAGAAAAAAAACCCTTTATTTCTTAGAGTGCATATTCATGTACACACATGTCTTGGGCTCAGCCTATGTGGGTATATGAGAAAGCTCGCTAGTGGTTTCCTTTGGGTTGGGTGTTCTTCCTGGATGTTTTCCAGGTTCTTTCTCCACCATTATACTGGCTACCATATGCAGTCAAACCCACTTATCTCGATTACATCGGGGGGGGGGGGAAAAAAAAAA
>QKMX01345276.1:3813-13926 GCA_003401595.1 Venustaconcha ellipsiformis | reverse complement strand
ATATATATATATATATATTAATGTCGAAAATATTGTACATTTTTTCAAATATTTTTATCTTGTTTTGTCTGATAAACGTTATTGCTAATGCCCTCAAGGGTTTATTCTGCATCGTATATTATTTTTGTAAGACTTATTTTGTTGATTTGTAAATCTAGATGCCCTTGTTATAAGAGTACAAAAAAAAAAATGATTTCAACTTGGCCACCTTCAGTACTACTCTGAATATTTGCTTACATCATCAAAGTATTCACTCGTGTAACATATTCACTAACTTCAGATGTTTCAGATATACTAGTTGATCTAGTCAACAACATAGATTACATTTTTTCTTACATAATATCAAATAAAGTTATATTTTCCAGCTCATGAGCTTCATCAGGCGTGCATCATTGTTCTTAATTCCTGTTCTAAGACAATTCCTAAGTGAATTAATTTATCAATATGTACTAAATATGCATTATGTAGCATATTTTGAGCTTCTTTGATAAATCTGTGATGCATTCAAATGAAATAATAACCTAAGCTTTCATGAACGTTTTTCACATGACATTCCTCTGGTAGATTAATCCCATTATTAGAGACTGCCATAAATTCTTTCAAAAGTATTGGCAATGTTGAGAGAATTTTTTTCTACACACACACACACACACACACTGTTGGCTGTTCTTCAGTATATATGCTGTACAATATTTAGTGTAAAACATCTACTACCTATACAAAAAGTTTTCTTGCTACAGAAAATATTCTCTGACACAATGTGTAGTAACAATCAATAACCTTACTTCTGTAGCACTGCAGTATTTTCTGTGGTATAGTTACATTTAATGACTGAAAACTTTAATGAATTTTTAATCAATCGGTGTGGTACTTTTTTGCTAGAATAAATAAAAGTCATGGGGTATAGGGGCCATAACCTAGAAAAGTAAGAAAAATATAAAACCTCCATAATAAATGCACTAAATGAAACAATTGAGAAGCAAGTTCTAGAGCTTGTAGTCAACTTAAAATTTTCAAATTGGCACTCATATTTCCTCATCGATGTGAAAAAGTTTCACTATTACTTGTAATGAAACCATGAAATCAATGTTTTATTAATAGAACAATACAAAAAAAGAATTTTGATGCTAAGGTTGTTTCACAAAATAAATATGCAGTTTAAAAAATTTTAAAAAAGGAAATGTTTTTCCTGTGAACCAACAGAAACAAAAGCAGTGATGTAATACACAATGTTTCCATGTACACATGATGTGATTGCTACAGAAACCTCATGCAGTAATGCTTTTAACACTCCATGAGCAGCTGGGTATCCTGAAAATAAAGACAATTTATACAAACAAGTGAACTACTTCATTAGAACAAACTCTTTATTGACAATTTTTCCCAACATGATTAAAAAACACTTAGCAAATAAACAATATTTATGGAAGTCTCTCAGTAACTCACACTCTCACTTAAAATACAGTCTATGTTTCTGTACTCAATTGTGCATAATTAATCATGGGGAAAACTATACTATATTTACTTCCTTCATAACTTGGTAAGTACAAACTGGAATTCTAGGTGAAAACATAAATTTTTGTGTCAAACAAGGTTTCAAACTCTGGATTTTCTTACAAAAGTTTTATACCAAATCCAGTCTCAACTAAACAAACGGACACTAAATTCATAATGTAATGGCAAATTTCTAGTTACAACAAACTGGACAGGAACAGGTGAAAACTAAACTCCAAATTCTAAATATAATGACCTATATTAAATTGTGGTTTTAGTCAATTTAGTAATTCAAAAGTATGAAGTAGAAACAGACCTAAATATGCAAGGAGTGACTTCATTATTTTGGGCATTTTAACAATACTTATATACAAAATAGATTTTTAAATATAAGACCCAATATGAAACCTGGTTTCAATCTCTGAAGCCATCCAAAAGCTATTTAATGGAAAAGGAATTTATGATGAAATGAAAAACTTCCTCATTAAACTGAGCTATTAGTCTGTCAAACTGGTAAAGATCAAACCTGCCCTAGAGCCACCTAGTATAAAATTCAACAAAAGAAATGGGCATACACAAATTTTGTGATGGATATAAAGTTACACAAGAGGCAAACTATATTCATCCTGCAAAGAATGGGATTGCTTGTCATGACAGTATACATGAACCTTGTCTTAATTAAGTCCTTCAGTCATTCATAAATTGATAATGTAATAGCAAACTTCTAAGCAAAACTGATATAACAGACTTAATAAAAATAGGTGAAAGTTGATCTTCTAAATATAAAGCTAAATATCACATTCCAGTTTTAGTTCATGTTATCCTTCAAAAAGCAGCAACTGGGACCGGACTGAGATCAAAGGTGTGATTAACATGATCATTTTAACAAAATTCAAACAAAGATTTTTTCAAAAATAAAAGCTAACAAAAATCTGGTTTCAGTCAATTAAATCATTCAAAACCCATTGATTGGAAGGTGAATATATGATGTGAATCTATGACCCTGAGCTACCAACTATAAAGCTGAAAATAAAATGATTTTATTACATGAAGACCTTTAAAAGCAATTGGACCAATGTGAAATTTGTAACAAATTCAAAGTGAGATGACAGATGAACATAAGAAATACTATATTCCAGCTCCAAAGAGTTGGTTTGATGTTTTGTGGCACTGTAACACAAGTACATTATTTAGTTCTGAGACAATCTGAGTAAACTGACTTGCACAAGGATGTGTCCTAGTTGAAAATCTAGACTAATGTGATGGTAGAATTCAAACTCACACAGTATCCGATACAACTCTGGCATGCTAATCACATATGACATGAATCACAAGTTATTTTAAATGAACTGAGAATTTACAAGAAATTCAATTTTTAAACAAGAATTATGTCTCATCTGCTCTGCCACAGTATAATACAGGAACCCTGCATAGTCATTACCGAATAAAAAAACGATCACTGTTACCTTAAAAGTTGATCACTAATTACATTCCTAATATCAATACAGCCATTATATTTAATGACTACCAAAGAACTGAATTAAATAAAAAGAACTTAAGTTTACAGGAGCATGAAAAACACATCATTAGGACTTACTTTTGCCTTCACAGACAGCACATTAAACATTTTTCTTTTGCTGGTTTTACTGGCACTTCTAACATATCATTGTTTTTACCATGTCAAAGAAATGAGAGCTATGTACCTTTACCAAGGTCACAGTGGTTGCTGGCAAGGGTTTGTAACTCCTTCCTCCAAGACTAATTTGCCCATTGAGTTTCATGACTGTACATAAATCAATGTCTTGACTGTGCATATAACCATGTCATGACTATATATAAAACAATGTCATGACTGTACATATAACAATGACATGATTGCACATAAAACAATGTCATAAATGTACATAAAACAATGTCATGACTGTACATATAACAATGTCAAACTAAGCTACATGCTAAAAGTACTGACTGTTATAAACTGAATTGTAAAAGTATGTCATCATAACCTATTTTTGCCATTAATGGGCTGTAACATTCAATATGAATGTCACCTTAAACTTTCATGACTGTACGTAAAAGGATGTTATAGAAACTAGCTAAAAGCAAAAATTTTACATTAATTACTGGAGCAAGAAAAGTGGGTCAAACACTATCTAATTCTGCTTGTAATACATGATATGATCCAACCAATACACCAGTCAAGTTTCGTTATTGTACATAAAATTGTGTCAGAAAAATTGAGCTGAATACAAAAGTTTTATGTTGACAGATATAAGAAGAGCTCCTTCAGAAAAGTGATTATATATGCTTTTAAGGCAAGGGACAATAGTATGGCTAGCAACTCTTCAAACTCAATCTAAAATGAAAACAAAGTAATATTTTCTTCTGTTATGTCAATTTGACATGACATATAGCATTTTGTAATGAAAAAGTTACAATGAAACCAAGATCATCATTTCCATCTATGTATTTAATCTTACAACAACATTGTGCCTTCAGTCTGCATATACAGATTTGCAGCAATCATAAATGTACAAGACTTCTTTTTATTGTACTATTAAAGAACACAATAAAACTGGATACCTTCTGTCAGTACATCACATACATAACTTTTCTTTTGCAGCATTTTTTGGCTATAGAGAACATAATAAGCTTCCAGCCGTATGAATTACCCGCTCTCACCTGTGTTTGTGGACTGGACATCAAGATCTAATGATAATAAAGTTTTGTCCCTTAGAGTTGTCAGAGTACTCTCTCTTTGACAGTAATCTCTGTGCTCTACAGTTGATTACTTCCCCTTACAACCTACATAATGCCACTTTAACAAGTTCAATCTGTTAAACATACTTAGAAGAATTATTTTCAATTTAACCTTGCTTTCAAAAAAACTGATCAAAACAAAGATAATATCATAAATGTAATGCTTCAGCTAACATCTCACATGCTGAAACAATAAATTTATCTATTATTTTTTGTCAAGAAAAATTGCCACAATAATATAAATATTTCAACAGGCAGCTGAGCACATGTTCAAACAGTGTGCACAGGCAGCTGCATCGTTTATGATGCCATCAGGGGGGTTGTTTTATCAGTCTTCTTCATCCTCCTCTTCACGTCTTGCTACAGCCTCTCCAGCACTGACAACTTGTGCCAAATCCTCACTGCTTGCTTTCAACCTCTCTCCTGTAGATTTCCAAACAATACTCATAAGATATAAAATACTAATATGAAAATCAAACTTTCCAAGCAAATAAAAATAACCTGAAGCATTTCTAGGCTACTGTCTTTTTCAAGTTACCTTCCAACATAAATAATTTGCAACCATCTTCAACTTAAATAAATTAGACATATTAATAACAACATACACTTTCATTAAGTTTATCTATTAATAAAACTAAATCTTTTGTGCTTCCTTAAGAGGTTTTATGTTTTGTTTTAAGAGGCAAAATCCTGTAAAATATTTTGAATAGGCTGATTTGCAACATTACTAAGGCAAGACAAAATAAAAGAGGCCCATATCCAGATGCCTGATGCACATAAAAATCTAAATTATGCCACTTGTTTTATTCTAAGTGAGCTGAACAAGTAGGCTTGTAAATTGTTATTTTATTTGTCTGAAAGAACCTTTAATGCCAACAAAATGCAGCGTTTTCATTCAAGACAATGGTAAATTTCTTAACACTGAACTGCAGCTCTATTATAGGTCCCCCAACTTCATGAAGATCATTTACTTAATTGTATTGAAAGCTATAAACTGTATGTACTAAGTGAATTAAATGACTGTTGAACTGTGAAAAGCATTAATTCTATTCTATACATTTTTGAGCCTACCTATAATTAGAGCTAACATGACCTGCATGAATAATGAGCTGTCTGTTGCTCACACCGACTTGGTAAAACATAACTGTATGTGTTAGATGTTTTAATGTAGCTTTACCAATTTTAGTCATATCACTATGGTGTCTGCAATGCAGCAGTTTATAATGATGTCCAGCACTGGGGTATCATGCCATAGACATGTAGCAACAGTCCCACCCAGTCATGTTATCCTAACACCAGACCCACCAGTCTTAGTACTAACCGCTTTGTTGCTGAGCATCAAGTAAGCCAGCTGCAAGTATCATTTTTATAATTCTTTCATATGATTCTGCCTGGGTTCAAAACCACCATCCAAGGTGGATGCTCTAATCACTCAGGCCACTGTAACATTGTAATGCATTTCTGGTTAAATATATAGAGAAGTACCCTGCATAAAAATTACTCAAGCTAGGGGACCAGTGACTAAAAAAAGCCACCAATAAAATATAAAATGTTTTTCACTCTGAAAGGAGAAAAATGCATTGCATTTTAATCCATTTGGTTTAAAATGTTTGTAGCTGCCAGTCCTATTGTTATAAGAAATACGTATCCTCTTCAACAGTATTCCGACATGAACTAATAATAGCTGTATTCTGACATGAACTAACTGCAAAGTTTGAACCATGTGTTGTTTCTGCATGATATAAAAAAATCTTTACTTAAAATAATTTCTCAACTTTCCCCACAAAAATATGTATAGATATTTTCATTATTCAGAAAATGAAACTACATTGGTTCACATCAAGGCCATAGTGAAATCAGATCAAATCAAAATTGTAGTACATTTTTGAAAAAATACTATTGAAAAATCAATACAAACTGAAATATAGTCAATTTATAGCATTTTTATAATATTTTTTATTTACAAAAAGCATCAAAGTAATAACAAAAATATAATCTTTTGGATTTTGAGTCAAATCAAGTGAGGGTTTTATTTTAAGTTACTTGCCTGTAGCCAGTGTCTAAAAACAGTAATTATATTTAATAAATTCATCTTGAAATGCAATTCAATTCAAAGGTCAAGATAGACAATTTGGATTCTATGAGTTCAGACTCCCAGTCCCCAACAATGTGGTGTCTTCATACTGAAACTGGGAGCCTGAGTGAAAAGGGGACTCCAGTGAAAAGGGGACTCCACTGGCAAGCAAAAATCCATACATGCAAGTAAAATTAATACAATTTTATCATTAGGTCTTACAGACTAAAATTATTTTTTATCATCTGATTCAAATTTTCACTCTCTTCAACATTTTTTAAATATTATGATTCTTTATTTGATTTCATATTATTATCTTTCTTACAAGGGTGAAATGATTCATCCATATGGAGCTGTTTAAATAATTTTGCCATACCAATGCAATCGGCAAAGAATCATACAAAACAATACATTATTCTATACAAGACTGCTCCACAGGCCAAAGTGGTTACAGCCTCTGCCTCAGATGCAGGATGTCATGGCTTTGATCCTGGCTGAGTCATACCAAAGACTCATATCAATGGTAATAGCAACTGCCTTGTTTGGTGCTTGGTAATAAGATGTCAGTGTTTGGACTGGTTGGCCTAGTGTCAGAATAATATGCCTGGGTAGGATATTATCATGCTCCAGTGCTAGAAATAACTATAAAGTGCCACAATGCAAATATTGTAGAAATATGACTAAATTTGTTAAAGCCATGTTAAAAATCCATATCAAACATATTTTAAAGCCATGTTAAAAATCCATATCACAAATGCATTTATCCTATACAAGTTACTTTAATCTTCCTCAGTCATGCATAATTATTAGTTGCTTGCCTTTTAATTTCCCCTTCAATAACTCACATCTAGATGACACATAAACAAACTTATCATGTGGGGACAAGCATGGATGCCAATTTTTATTAATGCCAAAAGAACTGACTCTTCTTTATCAAATGTGTAGAAAAATTTCTATCAAAACTGGTGAAGAAAAACTTGATATATTTGTTGTTTTGTCATCAAAAATGGTAATCAATATATGGAAACATGAATCAATGTCATGAAATTCTCAATTATAATAAGAAATCCTACATATTGTTACATTTTCTTTCCAAAATAAAATGTCTTCATTACACTGCAAATAAAAATCTTTGATAAAATTTTGATGACGGAACATTTCACTAATGCCTGGTGTCAACACTAAGAAAAATAAAAAGCAATGAAATCAGCTAAGTCAAGTGAAATTTATGTTTTAGTAGTATATTTTAATTTGGTTTCAGTGTAATCATCATAGAAGTAACATGCCCTCTTGTATTCAAATGTGGATAATGTCAATCTACTGTCACATTTATGTCTAAGGCCATTTCTTTGATAACCTGAATAACTACCAACTGTGTTCTGTTCTCAGATTTTGTGGATGTATTGGTTGTATTACTACACACAATTAAAAGCAGACCTGCTTTCTATTCTCAGGATAATTATGTATTTTGTATCAAATCGAATAATGGGAATAGAATAAATAAAAACAGTTAAATGGCGTGCACATACCACCTGCATAAGAGCTTGCAATCAAGTTACGTGTCAACTCATTTCAAGTGACCACTTGAACACTGAACACTGTTGTAAATATTGTGTAACAATTAAACTACTTTAAATTATCCAATGACAAAAAAAAACTGTGATAAAAGATTGCAAGGCATCCATGTGAAAGGTTTACGCAGTGAATGAAAGCTTAGTTTGTTCTATGTTTGATTATGGAGAATTGAGTTCAAAAGTTTATAATGAAGTCAAAATTACTGAATGGCACTCAGAGATTTGTTCAAAGACAAACAGAACTTTCACATTTACCTGCAATTAAATCACAGAATCAATATTTGACTGCTAAAATAATTTTAAAAAATCGAGGGGCCCCAGGTGGCAGAGCAGTCTAGAGTGCTCACTTTTACTGATCCTTTCTTTTCACCTCTGTCGACATGGGTTTGAGTCTCTGGCTTGCACAATGCAGTTATGTGAGACAACTGGCAGTAGCCTCCTGTGGGTTGGTGGTTCTTATCTGGGTTTCCCAGGCTTTCCCTCCACCAGATGTACTGGTCACTATGTATTTGTTTTGAGATTGAAGGTTTTTGCATGAATCTAATGTCTCTACTTTCTGCACAAAGGAATCTTGTTTTGCTGTGCAGGTACACAATGAGTCACATATGTGAATGATGTTTTGAAACCTCTTTGACTTGCTTTTCGCAATCTTTCAGAGATGGGTTATCTTGAAAAAAAAACATTTAAAACAATTTTATAACAGAAAACTGTTTAATGACAACTATTCCAATTACAAAACAAGTATTCAGCCATTAAACAGCACTGCCATCCCACACCCCTTCTTTGATCATCATAATCATCGATGTCAAGCTGGAATGGCAACCCCTTCTTCATTTTCTAGAGGGTAACACGCATCCTTTCTTATAGTACAGTTGACTGTTTGGACCTCTATGTGCATGAGTTATTGTGGGACAGGTGTACTGAGAATTTATCAAGACTACTGTCAAAATGACAGGCACTTGCTTCTCTCAACAAAAACGTAAAACTGTTGACAAGACCCAGAGCTTTGCTACAAATTAATACGAAATCACATGGCTTGAAAATGTGCATCCCCTACTTGCCAAATCTGTACAAAATGTTTTGTTCCTCAAGATTTAAATACTTTACAGATCATTTAAAAGCCAGTTTTGTAAAACGTTTCTGTTGCTTTATAATTTGCCTACTTGCTTAAAAAAATTTTGGATGCTAATGCTTCCAGAGTCTCACACAGTGAAATATACTACAATCAATTCTGGCTGGTAGTTATTCCTCATTTCTTGTTCCTGCTGAGGGTAAACGACAACCACCAATAAAAACTGAATGTAGTTTATACATTGCATGACACATCAGAAGCGAAGGCATCCAAACCAGATTGATGTACCACATTTCTTGTAAATTTTATGTACAAGAAAAAAGTTGTATCTCTTTTCAAACTATAAATAATCATGCATAAAAATTAATTATCATTTTGCAGAAGAGATCATATATGAAAGGACATGACATTAGTAAATTGCTGAGAAAACAAAATGATTGACGCATAAGTTCTCATATTGTCATTACAATATTTACTCGTGTAAATGTAATTTGTAAGTCATGGAATCGATTCGTACATATACAATCTTTTAAGTGCTTGTACTGTTTGGACTTGAACATAATTAACATTTTGTTACCAATATCTATGCTACTATATAACCCTCTATTGTTTTCTTTTTCTGTAAAGTTTGAATAATAAGTAATGTGTATGATTGCTGGTCTTTACAACATGTGATGTATGGACAATGGCCTCAATAACACATTGGGATTTTCATTTCACTAAAGAGAGCCTCATTTCCCTACTTGCAGCCTCTGTGATTTAACTTGAACATGTACATGTATTCGAATTGTGCCGTCTACCTGGTTTTAACTGGAATAACCATAACACTTCACAGCCATGTCGCTATTGTAACAATGTATATTAAAACGAGAATGAATTGCTGATTTACAGGTGTTTATTGATAATGGAATATAGTTGTGTCCTAATACATGAGAATTATCACAACTGTCAGGTAACTGGAAATCATCTATTTTCTCTTTGCAAAAGCTACAATTAATAACTGCCCTGAATAAACATGGTCTTGTACACTGACATAATTTCTCTCTCACACACACAGACAAACTTGCACAGATTAACTAAAACATGTTTTTAAGATCTTTATACTATTTTATTGTAATTTGAAAATGAGGTTGTTGCTG
>QKMX01345265.1:15239-25459 GCA_003401595.1 Venustaconcha ellipsiformis | reverse complement strand
AAAAAGCGTAATCCAAATACATTTATGCATAAGGTGCAATTTAGTGAAAAAAGGCGTAATGGTTAGCATGTATCATGTAACACTTTC
Organism: Venustaconcha ellipsiformis; assembly: GCA_003401595.1. Lineage (NCBI taxonomy): Eukaryota > Metazoa > Mollusca > Bivalvia > Unionida > Unionidae > Venustaconcha > Venustaconcha ellipsiformis. The sequence goes on along the minus strand of QKMX01345265.1, from coordinate 25,372 downwards.
CTTACTGAATGCAGTCTTGCCCATGCTATGCTTTACCAACGAGATACTCATCAAAATAAAGTCTGAATAATTAAACAAATCTATTACTCTACATTTCCCTTCAATATTTACTTACCAACCCAGAGATTGGACTTAAATTCCACATTATGATCTCGAACAGCCATTTCTTGTGCCTCTAATAAAACCTGCAATTATAGCATTGCATATGTCTTAGTTGTATTCAAATTATATTGAAAATACATGGTCATGTTGCCCATCTTCAGGTCATCAGTCACTGCTCTCTTTTTATATTTTGCACTGAACTTTGGTTTATTTAAGATATTATGAATTTAAGTACATGACTACAGTTTTAAAAAAAATCTTCATTTAATTAAATAACTATAATCAATGAACTTTGATTTGTAAATATACATTTTATACAGTGATTAGATCGTACAGCTTTCAAAACCGTTGCTGCATATGATAGCTTTGAGGAATAAATATTTTGTCTGTTAGTGTTAAGATATGAGCATGAATTTAAATGTCTTCAGAAGATACAAGTATAGTCTAAGTTTCTCTCATAAAGGAATTCTAAAATTTGATCTAATGTATTTTCATTTGATATTTAGTTCATAATTATGAATTCTTTTTTTAATAATGTTGTGACTCATGCATCACCTCACTCAGCCCCCTGGCTTTTAATCTTCATTTCTGGCTATTCATTGTTTCTGTTCTTTATGCAGTTTTATTTACATTTTTATCAATCATAGTTACTTTAAAATAGTAAAATTTAACTTTTGCTTAGCTTAGTGTACTCCAGCTCGGAGATCTGTAACTGCTCACAATAAAAACTTTGGTTTAAACTGACACATTCATTACCAGTGATACTTATTATAAGTGTAACTAATCTCTCATCACACTTCTGACTCCATGTGGTCACAGAATTATGGATGTAAATATACTTTCATCACATGTCTGACCCCTATGGGCAATGAATACTCATTATACATAAACAATACTTTCATCATACTTCTGGACCCATATGGGCTCTTGGAGACCAGTTATACATGCAACTTTCATCAAATGTATGACCCTTTTGGGCAACGAATACTCATTATACATATAACAATAATTTCTTCATACTTCAGACCCCCTTTGAGCTTTGGGATTTAGAATAGGCCTGATGCACCATCTATCATGTCACAAAGGGTGAGTAATGAAGGCAGAAGCCACTGTGACTCAATTGTCAGTGTGCTGGACATGTGACTTAAAGGGTGTGGTTTCGAAGCGAACCAATGGATTAGCCTGGGTTGGCTACAATGTTGTCTTTGGGTAAGGCACATTTTTCTCCAACTGCTTCAAAACCAAACAAGCTACTTGTTTTACTGTGCTGTAAAACATCAAAGCAATCACCATCAGCAGACTTACTACCCTGAGTGGAATGTAAATCAGGATGCCAAAGGAAAAAAAAAAATCAGGAATATGAGAAAATAATCAGATCAGTGTTTGCAATCATATATTTGCAAAATCTTCGCAAATAAATTGACATCTCTGCTGTCTTATGCTATTTACCTAATGTAAAAATGTATGCTACAATCATTTTTCTATTTTCATCTTTATTCTGATATTTGGTGCTAATTCAGTGAAGACACTAACTATCAGTATAAAAGATGAAAACGGAAAAATGATGGATTTTCACAGCATGACTGTAGTATATTCCTCATGGAATTTCTGCATCATTTTGCTCTCTTAGTACAGCCATCATAGTCCTCTCCAACCTTCTCTACCTTTATTGAACTGACAAGAATTCCAAATGTTGTGAGATATACAATAAATGAAGATGAGAGTTCAAAGCTGCAGTGTTGTTGTTAATACTGTATAAATCTTTCATTATTTAAACTACATCTTACCTCGCTGATAACATGTGCTCCTTTCTTCTTGTGAAAAGACAACTGCTTGAGTGCTTCATCTATTGACATTCCTCTAATCTAGAAGTAATAATTTTAAAAAATCTTCAGTACAAGCACATATTCTGGTATTTCCTTGTTACACTTCAGTAAATTCTTGTACTCATTTGTCCTGCTATCAAAGATGTGAACAGGTATCTGGGTACTCAGCCACTTATAATAACCCAGATAATAAAATGAGCCATAGGGCACCTGCTTACCATATACTAATTGCCAGTGCTTGTAAAGGCAGCAAACTCTTTGTTAGCTGCAAATACATGTACTTTTTCAATGCCAAGCAGAGGCCTGCCTCTTCCAGTAAATACTGACATTAATCCCATAGCATGTTTACCCATGTGACAACCCTTTGATTGTGCCATGAGGGAGGTACAGTGGCAAGTTACAGATGTTGGTTATTTGATCTTGTCGCACAACTGATGTGTTCAGTTGCAACCTTGAACAGGTTTCACAAACTTTATGATCAAGTCTCTAAAAAGCATCTGCATATAACAGTGAGGCCAAGAAAAGAAGTCAGATAAAATTTATGATGACTAGACATTGATGATAAAGGGTCTTATATGAGGGCTCGTTAGATAGGAAACTTAAGAAATAAGATTATTACATTAGCACAGATGTCTCCACAACATCCCCCACCCCACAAGAAAATCAATGTAAAGTTTCAGTGGTATGATCCCTGCAATGGAATAAACAAAATGTGCGGTCTTTGACAATATGATGTGAAATTACACAATGTGATATGAAACATGAAATTGATTTCAAGTCACAAAATTGCTTTGTGATAAAATTATCACCTTTAATAGGCATTTGTAATTACTTTTTACATTTACATAAATATATTGTAAACTAACACAATAAGAAATAAATGCTGAATCAGCAACTTGATAAACAGCTGTATTCAGGTGTAATTATCAATCAAAATTGAGGACTATCAGTTCAGGTCACTTTTTGGATTATAATTAGGCAGTTTGGTTACATGGTTATTTGAAATCATCCTTGCAATAGAGTACTAGTCACAGCAGTGGCAATGGTATTTTTTAGATTTAATCTTTGTGAGATGATAAAGTTGAAGAGACAATTTGAAAACATGAGCATATAAATATTGATGTATCAATGTGAGCTGGTATCTGCCATCACTTATGATATTACAGGTAAGGAAAGTGTAATGCTGGACACATGAACAGATTCCAAATATGATTAAAAAACTGTCAGGGGTGCATGGAGAGTTAGAAATGCCAACTGGTAAAATGCTGTAAGCTGTATGTTGGATCCAACAGCAATTTTGCACAGGCATATATATGCTGTCATGTAATGTCTGAGTAGATCTGGAGCTATGAAGTCAGTTTGGGGTTATCAGTAGAAAAAAATAACACAGATCCTGATCTGCCAGTGCATTATGATATCGCAAATCAGAGTCAATGTTGTTTGCAGCTGGACTAAACTTATAAGCAAGTATATACACCAGTAATTTGTGTCTTTCCTATGTAACATGGAATGATTTAAATTTTTCTCTCTATTACTGAAATAAAACAAAACTTTAGATTTCATTCATGTATTCAACTTCAGTGAATTAGCCAACCCACCCATAAACATGGTCACATTTTAGACTGGATTCTTCATATATATGATGATAACATTCTACAATCTTCATTGGTGTCCCATGAACTTACACAAAATCACCTCTGTGCCAGACTTGACTTATTAGATGCTAATCCTCCATCTTTGTTTGCTACTAAGAGAAACTGAGAGGCTTTGGCTTTAATCTGGTCTTACCATGAAGTCACTAAGAAGTATCTCACAGTGTAGCAAAATCAGTATGAATGTTGCTGAGAGTTCCAGCTACAAAGAGTTCTTCAATATTATCCACAAGTTAATGTCAAGGAGCAAATGTACACCAATGAAATTCTCTCTGGACATGTTTTGAAATTTATTCTAGGACAATGTGCAAACCATTCGAAATCAACTTGACAAAACAATTTTAATTGACTGATGATCACCACCCAGTTTTGATACAGTTTCAAAAGACAACTGTTAACTGCATGCAAGCTTAGCTTATCCCAGCTTATTTCGTATTTAAAATCCTGACAAAGACTGCCTATAGACATGTGAACTTCATCTGATTCCAATATCACAGTTGCCTTATTGTATCAGTTTTGCCCAGTATTTAATGGCAAAAGATGAAGGAAAATTAAAAACTGTTGTTTTGATTTGGGACACATTCACCATTTTAGTTTTTTCCATCAGCGATGATACAAGAAATTGTCTGGGTGGTCTTTAGTTGTAGTGGAGATTGGAGCATTTGCATACCTAGGATAGCACTGAGCTGCCATTGAATCAGCATTTTGATACACTATGTGAGACACATTGCATACCTTGTTTTGACATGACATGTCACAAGAAAAACATGATTTTGTAATCCCATCCCCTATCCCCAGACATAGTCATGTTAAGAAAAGCATCATTTCCAGGAATCTTAACTCCAAAGTTTCCCTAACAGCAAAAATAAACCCTAAAATATCTAGACGACTGTGATATATGCCTGTAATCTAGCATGCATGAACAGTAAACAGTCCTGCCAAGAGCTCAGCTAAACCTATCCTCTTGGCAAACAGCTAATATGGTGGCAGTTAAAAGGGAAGTTGTTCAGAAAAAGAACACCTTTCAGAGATTACTTAATTGGCTGACAATAGCTACTGTGATGTGTCATGTCAAATTCTGCGGTGTGAGACACCATCTAGCTAATTTGCTTCAGTTAAGCACACAAAATAGAACAAACCAATTCATCTGAAGATAAGTACGTCAAAGAAACGAGCTGCAGAACGAATGTTATTACACATCACTGAACTGAATGAGAAAGACAAAGCCAACTTTAATCAAATTTGTGATCAGTGGCAACATTTCTCTTAAGTCAGAGCTTTATTCCTTATATAAAATGTGAAACATAATTATTTCGGTTGTCAGAAGTGTTCAAGTGTGTTGTGTGCTTCAGGAAGCAACATGCAATCAGCAAAACCCAACAAAAAATAAATTTGAAACCTGCAGACCGATGGAGTTTTACTGTCTGTCATGGCAACAAGGGGGAGCATTTAATTCTTGCACAAACAACATATTGACATAAACGTACAACATTCGCTGAAATAGAAGTACCAACTGTATGTAGCATATTTGACATGCTGAACATTTAGATTAGTACTCATTATTATTTGTTATCTTAATCTTGTTAAAATACTATCAATTGACCCATGCTTTTCATGATGATTGAAGCCAGGAAATATATCATGGGAATTTTAAACATTGTGGACAATTGCTTCGATCAAGTTAGAATAGCATTGAAATTTCCAATTTTTAAACTATGTTCTTCAAATATTAATAAAGAAACAATACCTGCCTTATGGAAAATATATATTTAATCCATTTTATCAAATAAAAACTGTGCAAATAAATTTCAGTCATATATCATTCAAGAATAACTAAACACATAACTCCATGTCTTTGTTTATATGTCTCAATTGGTAAACTCTTCACAAAATAAAATATACTTTGCATACATTTCTTATGGCAACCTACCTCTCTTGACAGTATTTGTTTTCCCACCTAGAAACATTCATTGGAACTTGTGAAGTGGGATTATTGGCTTAGTGCTATTCTAATGCCATCTAATGTTAGTGTCATTCAATGTCAGTTTGTAAACGAGGACTGTCAGCTTACTAATAACCTAATGCCACCTGATGCATGTGCTGTTCACTAGCAGCCTGTACAGGAAGACTCTTTGCCAGGTGCTGTCCTCATGCCACCAAATGTGCCATTCAGTGCTATCCTAATGCCATTTAATGGCAGCTGCCACCTGATGCATGTGCCATTTACTGGCAGCTTGTACAGGAAGACCGTTTGCCTAGTACTATCAAAATGCCACATAATGCCTGTGCCATTCACTCACAGCCTGTACAGGAAGATCTTTTGTCTAGCACTGGACCCATACCATCTAACGCATGTACCATTTATTGGTAGCCCATACCAAAGAATTGTTAAGTCTGTGCTAGCTGAACACCACCTAATGTTAGGCTTATCACACAGTCCTGATTTTAAAAATTACTTCCCTTTTGCTTTTAACTTTAAAGAGTGATTTCCTCCATCTGTTTTGTATATAGAAGTTCTCATTAACTTGTATGTAAAAAAAATCAAGTAAAACAAAGAATGATGTGATGAGGAAAGGTACATACCATTGTTGCTATAAATGCCATATTGTCTGGACTGTACTTCACATTTGTCCTCATATGAGTTATCTCCTGCATTAATAAATGTAAAAAAAGAAGTTAGAAAACTATCATTTTAAATCAGTATAGATGGCTACAAAATTAAGATATCATTTTAAATATATATATAAGAGTTATATGTACAGACTCATATGCATCCAAACCTCTTGTTACATCAAGCTAAAGCACTATTTAAGATATTTTGTATGACAAAGAACAAAACTTTTCCAGTTGTAAAATATCTCATAAAGTCAAGATAACAAAGAAAAATATTAAACTTACATTAAAATCAGTAACTGTTTCAGTACATAAGAACTTAAATAATTACTCTGCCTATGCCATGAAGTAACATCTTTATCTATCTACATGTAATTACTCTAACCATCCTGTCATGCAGAGAATAAACATCGCTGGTGGTTTTTATTTTCAGTCTTTTGACAGGTTGATAATGGTTTCACATCAAGTCAAGGATGTGGAGTTTTTGCTGCATTTTTATTTACCTTCCACATTTTGTTTTAAAAATAAGGGTTTAACAAATTTACAAATCTGATGGTAGCATGGTAGCCTGGCAAAATTCAGAAACCACAGAAAAGGTACTTTATCAGGAAATTTTCAGCTTTACGATTTACATTTATCGTTTTAATCACTCATTCTTAAATATTTCTCCTAAATGAAATATTTTGATATACTTGAACAACATATAACAAATAATAACATCATGGAACTAAAACATTCCAACACATTACAGCCCAGGCCAAGCAGAGATAGCCTGTGGGCTCCATGCTAAAAAATTTGTCAAACCCAGAGTAAATGATAAACACATACAGCTGGTCGTGCAGGTTCTCCTTCTTTTCTAGCTGGATACACAATGTCATTGTACTTCAACCATTTCTGTGGACCTTTCTTTCCAAAGAGACCCTTTGACTTTAATTCTGGGTCAAAGTCGGCACCAGCTGTTGGTGACGTACTAAAAGCTCTTGCAACAATGCAAGTCAGCTGATAGTTTGGTCTGACAGGGTAAGGAAGAAAAAAGAATTAACATTTATATATATATCTTATTTAATTTTCTGAATCATTAAATAAAACTGTCATTTTCTTTCTTTTGAGGCTGAAGGAGGAAAATATCAGCAAACAGCAAGACAACAAATTCTAAACCCTGTAAGGACTTATAGTGAAATAAAATCTGGAGTTTTGTTTCATGTTAAACTTTTTTTGATGATAATCTTACTACTTTCATCTTTAAAATAGATCAAATGTTTTCCTGTTATGTAACAATTTTTAAAGATTAATTATGACATTTATAATATGACAGCAATGATATTTTAAAATTCATTTGTTTATAAACAAATTTATTGATAATAGCTCAGAAGTCAAGAAATGATGATAAAGCTCATTACTATTCAAATAACATTTATAAAAAATATGGCCTGACGTCTGGAACTGAAAAGAGCTGCATCAGTTTCAGCTGTATTTATCAAGACAGAATTTGACTTCAAATAATTAATTGTGATCTTTCATTTATGTGCACTATTTTTTATTTCCTGACCATGTCTTTTTAAAAAATCAATTCCAAACAAAAAATACTACATGCATCATATTTACACCATGCTGAAGATAAAAAAGATCTCATGCTCACCTGAACAAAGGTGTTGCAATGGACTTGAGTAGATTACGACCTGCAAAAATATGTGATCCAATTAGTTGTAATGTGACAATGATAAAAAATGTTGCAGTAGTTGCACGGATAATTCCAGAATATCCATCCTGCTTCGTAAGACATTTAATTTGTCCATGACCTGTATATTGCAGTTTTAGCATAGAGATAAAATAAGATTTGTTCATGCTCTATATATGGCAGTTCTAGTATAGAGATGAAACAAGACAAGATTTATATTCTGTTGGCATGATTTAAAACAACAATTCAACGTAAGCTTTAGTGAGCTTTTTACTGACAAAAGTGGCCATCATAACTGTCCATATCATGGCTTGTAGTGGATCATTCAGGTTTTTTAATCCCTCTTCTCCAAAGTCACAGTACTATAATTACATAACATCGGTGGTCCACTACATTACATGGCAACAACCTTTTTGACTCCACTACAGCTGACATTTAAATGTAACTTTTCAGCTTACATTATGGATGGTGGGGATTGCAGTTCAATAAGTGGGATTCTCTCCTCCTCCTCCCATGCCCAAATATCAAAAGAAATGAAAAACAGGATACAATGATGAATGGAAGATTTCATATAAGTTGTTTAAATCCAATTTATTATCAGATGGGTGAGGAGATAAGGGTGGAGGGGAATATGGTATGCTTTCCTTGGTCACTATTACAATCCATTTATTGATTATAGTAGAAGCAGTAGTAGTTGTTGCTGTAATTGTTCTCATTCTTGTTATTTTCTTGAACATCTAATGAAGAAAATTTTGCAAATTAAGATTCCAGTTTACTCCTGAATTGTTCTTATACTGACATAGTAAACTCTCTGTAACAGAAAAAAAATTGATCAGTAGGTACTGAATGTCTCTTTTCTCATCCAAATTAAACTGTTTTGACATGTTAACAGAAAGTGTTTTATTATTTCTTCATTTATATTCAAAATATTTTTCCAACAATATACAACTAGTTTACAATAGGAATGTAATACATTTATAAATTGAGCAGTGATATTTATGATCGCGGCTGACGAGGAAGGGAGAAGGGCAACTGGGGATATATCCACAGGGCCCAGGCCAAACAACACTTTTTAATTTTAAAGAAAAATTTGTTTTGAACAAAAACTAGATGCCAGGTGTTTCTTACCTCAGGGCCCATTATCGGACTCTATGGTCCTGTTTATTGCTGCATTACCGGTAATGTTAACATTTTCTTTTCTCAGAATTCCAGATAAAAGCATACTAACCTTGAACAGTGAAATTTCTAATATCTTCATACCTGACTCAATGAACTTAAAAATCACATTATGTCTTTGACATTTGGATAGTTTCATCGTTTGTATAATTAAGTCTTACATTAAATTACTTAATAATTTTAGGGAAATAACAAGTACTATGTAAATATATGTATCTCTGTTTTTCACTATTAATATTTTCACTTTATAATGTTAATGCATGTTTTAGAAAACATCTTATTACAGTACCACATGCTTACTTCAATGCTATAAAACAAATTTCTGGGGAGATCAATGTTTCTCTAAAAAACAAAAACATACACAAATATGAATTGGCCGATATAAGAAAAAAGATGTTGAAGCAGCCTGGAACATGACTGCATGAACTTTCAAAAGAGGATAAGAGAACACTGTTATTGGTTTCTATTTTGCCAACCACTGTGGAATCTCTTGCTTCATGTTTCCCATGAAAAGGAACACACATACTGATATCTTCAACATGTTTCCCAAACAAAGAAATAAACATAACCATGTCCAATAAATGTCTTAAATAAGTTTCCCTCACAATGATGCACACATACCAATGTCCAATAAATGTCTTCATCATGTTTCCCATACAATAAAATACACATACCAATGTCCAATAAACGTCTTCAACATGTTTCCCACACAATAAAATACACATAACAATGTCCAATAAATGTCTTCCACATTTCCCACACAATGAAACATTGTCCAATAAATGTCTTCAACATGTCTACCACACAATGAAATACAGCACATGTCTAATAGATGTCTTCAATATGCTTCCCATACAATGAAATACACATACCAATGTCCAATACATTGTCTTTAAGTCAAATATCTGTGTATTGCTACTCTGCCAAATATATATACACAGTACACATGCAACAAATGTTCCCAAGAACCAAGGAATCAGACTACTAGACACGTGTTTAGACTTGCAACTTTTATTGATGGGAATACCCAACTTTACATAAGTTGCTTTAATATATTGTTTAGAGCTCAAGTGATACAATTATATT